>JAPPVO010000642.1:0-27757 GCA_030407325.1 Camellia japonica | reverse complement strand
AACCGAGCCTGAGGGCCGAGCGATGTGAGAATCACAAATCAGAAAGGGTGGATATAATACCCGGAGGAATTGGCTCCCCGAGATTTGAGGTCTTTTTGTAAGCACGTCCGTGTGTCGTGTCTTTTGATTTGTCGGTTTCGTTTTCTTTTTCGGCTTTGAGTCTTCTCCGAGCGTGTCTCGTTGTGTTAGGTCGTGTGCCTTTTGTTTCTCTGTTTGAGTCTGTCTCGTTGTCTTCTGTGGTAGGCTCGACACCCTGGTTGAAACCCCCCTATTTCAAAAAAATCGTTTGTGCTCAGGATGCTGTGCCATTCTCTACATTCGTGTGAAGCAAGAGAAGAAAAGGGAAATTTGGGACGTCCGGGTGTGTTTCAACTTCAACCGTTTCAGTTTTCTGATCCGTCTTGTCAGATCGGGTCATTTGTTCCGGGTTTGCTGTGTGCAGAATGAGCCGAGAGCTGTGTTGAGAGCTGTATGCAGATCAATCCCCAGTAGGGTATGGGCTGTGTGTCCAGGTTGAGTAATGCTTTGCTTGAGTTGTTTGCTGTTAGTTGGTTGGTTACCCGATTATCACAATACAAGTATTCACTTTTCAGACGACAGATCAATATCATTTACATTGGAGGTGTAATATGATGCAATGCAATGCAAGGTATAAAATATACACAAATGTAAACACTTTTTCAGACAAAAAGTTTGTTTCATTTCATATCATCTTTTCAAATACATAAGTTTTGGAAACAAAATCTGCCTGTGGCAGTACAAAGTACCCTAACTACTGACAAAATGGGAAAATGTAAAAAAAGAAACAAAACAGCAAAATCTGTATCCAATGTCAAAAATGCCTCCGGGGCCGTCAATCTGTCCTGGTCCTCTTCCTGGACGAAGGTCCAGGAGCGTCATCAACAGGGGCACCACCAGGGGCATCACCATCTGAGCTCGAGTCCGAGCCATCATCAGTCTCCTCTGCCTCTGTCTCTGCCTCGGACTCATCATCCGGAACCGGAGCCCGTGAGCTGCTCCCGACATGAACGCGCCCCCCTCTGGTACGAGGATATGCTCTGCCATCCCGAGTAGAAATGGGAGGTCCAGCTGGAGCGCCACCCACCGGGGGAATCTGGAAGGGAGGCTGAAAAAGCATGAAAGACAAATGCATCAGTATATATGGAGCAGTTATCAGTACAGAATGCAGTGTATGAGTACAGTGTATGAATGCCGTAAGCAGTGAATCAGTGCAGAATGCAGTGTATGAGTACAGTGTATGTGAATGCCGTGAGCAGTAAATCAGTGCAGAATGCAGTGTATGAGTACAGTGTATGTGAGTGTCGTGGGTAGTAAATCAGTGCAGAATGCAGTGTATAAGTACAGTGTATGTGGATGCCGTGAGCAGTAAATCAATGCAGAATATAGTGTATGAGTACAGTGTATCAAATGCCGTGAACAGTTTATCAGATGTTGAGTTGTGCATCAGATTACGTAAAGCAGTTTGTGTATGGTTTGAGGCTGTGGTCAGAAAAAAACATATCGGAATGCTGTAGAGGGCTAGGAGGTCGAATGTCCGCTGCAGCATCCCCATCATGGAGGCATTCATCTCCAATGACTCCTGGGTGTACTCGGAAGACGCCTGCAAAAGTGTCAGATGCATCAATATTCTGTGGAATATCAAATAAACTGAAATGAAATAACAGTGCAAGATGAAGAATGCAGTAATACATACCGGAGGCAAGTCGGGGACACCGACAAACTCGTGGTCAGCTGGTGGAGGAGCAAAGGGGATCTGATAGGTCGCCCCACCCTGTCCTCGGAAAGTCAAAGCAGCGGGCAGAGCAGGCCACCGGTCCCTCGCCCTCGCTGAACTCCACCCCTGCCACGAACTCGAGCCCTCCTCGGCGCTCCCCCTCCAGCTCCTGCTCCAGCCGCTGGCGCCGCAGGTCTCTCTCTCTCTACTCGGCGGCCGCCGCTCAGAGGTCACATAATGAAGGTCCGGATGTACTATGAGTAATCGCCCTCGCCTCTGTAGCCGTCTGCCTCCCAGCCGATGGTGTAATCTGCCATCTGCTCAGCAGTGAAGCGCTCAGTATCCCGCATGTGCTCAGGAGGATGCACCGGGACTATCTGCTCAGGCAAGCCTAGGGTCTGATGCAAGAAACGCTCGCCCAGGTACCAAGCCCGACAGACCGGGCCCTCGAGCAGAATCCGGTAACGTGAGGTATCAACGGCACCGGCAAACCGATCCCGCGCCATGGCTGGCAAAAGGGCCCAAGGCTGCCAAGTGATCTGAAATTGAAATACAATTTGTTACCTACTGTTATTGCTAATATACAGTGGAAAGACGAAGCTTAAATGAACTGCAGATAAAACATACCTCGGCAGGGGTGATGGTGTCGAAGTAGCGGCGAAAGAAGCTGAAGGTCTCCCGGGGCCTCCGCACTCACCTCCCGTCGAAGCGACGCGAGAACGGGACGACCAGAGGGGTCTCTGCATCGGGTACGGGAGCGAGCCTAGGAAAGTAGGCGTAAACCCACAACTGCAAGATAAATACCAGTGCATTTATCAGATAAAGCAGAATACAGAAATGGAAGACAGAAATAGCAGAGCCGTGTGTTGTGCAATGTAAAAGCAGAGTATCTATGTACAGTGTGAGCAGTGTACAGTCAGTGTAAAGCAGAGTATGTGTGTGCCGTGTGTACAGTATACAGCAAGTGTAAAGCAGACTACAGTGTGTGCAATGTGCAGAGTACAGAAAATAAAGAACAGAAATGAAAGGCAGAAAAAGGGAAATGTACCTCCCAAGCGCGCCAGTAGCCCCCGAGCAACTGTTCGCTGCCGCGGGAGGCTGAGCTCATATATCTGTAAAGGGTGGCCAGAGCGGCGCCACCCCAATCAAAGCGCAAGATGTCCCGGACATCCACCAGCGCACTGAGAAGGCAGAGGGGCACTGTGTTCGCCCGGTCGGCGAAGAGAGTCGTCCCGAACAAAAACATCAGAAAGCCGCGTGCATATCTCTCAGCGACCTCCTGAGTCATCGGAGCTGCGTCGACAAGAAGGGGCTGGACCCGGAACTGCACCTCAAACCAAGAGTATCGAACAAAGCCAGGGCGCGCGAGAGGCGGAGCCGCGCCAAGCAAGTAGACCTGAGCCGCGGTCCACTCGTCCATATCAATATCAAAGGGGATCGGATCACCCCCTACCCCGATGCCTGTGAGCACCGAGAAGTCGTAAGGGGTCATCGTCATGTCCCCGGTCGCTGAAAAGTGAAATGAATCGGTGGTGTCCCACCACCTCTCTGCCAGAGCGGCCAGAAGAGGTCTGCATGCCGTGAGCTGGGAGAGTCCCCTGCAGAAGGTGCCGAAGCCCGCCTGGTCTACGATGCGGCGAACTGCGTCGGGTAGCTCACCGTACCACGCACGAGCAACGGTATTCCCAGACCCGCGGATGGTATGGGAATCTCCTTGTTTTCCAACAAATAGTTATGAAGCAATATAAAATGTACAGTTTTGAGGAAACAGTCAAAATCAGTGCAAATGCTGGCATGCGTGCAAGTTTAATCAGATTCAAACAAGTATCGGGTGCCGGTGTGCTTTTAGTGAACTACAACGTGTGATGCGTCAACGTGTTCGAATGGTTCAGTGCAAATTTGGCATGCGTGCAAGTTTAATCAGATTCAAACAAGTACCGGGTGTCGGTGTGCTTTTAGTAAACTACAACGTGTGATACGTCAGCGTGTTTGTGTGGTCTAGGGCAAATTCGGCATGTGTGCAAGTTTATCAGATTCAAATGGGTACCAGGTGTCGGTATTTGTAGTGGAATACGGTGTGTGCCGTGGTTTGAATGGCTCAAGGCTAGTGTAGTGTGTACGCGTGTGAGTCCTAAACAGATAACCAGTTGCAAGTTTGTTTATGATCAACTACAATACACAATGCATCAGAGTATCAGAGCTAAAGCAATTAAAGAATCTAATCGGCTGTGGCAGCTGACAGTTAAAAGTTTCTACAGTGCAGAAAATTAAAGCAGAGAAAGAAAGTTACCTTGGAAGCGCCGAAGGAAAGGTGAGAGGTAGGCTCGCGTAGCAAGAGCTCAAGGTCCAACGCCATGTTGAAGCTGCGAAACTGGCGTAGTCCGTCGGGTGGTAGAACGTGGATCGCCGGCCAGTAGGTCGCCGGATCGAACGGGCGCTCACTCAGCGGGAGGAGCTCAACCCCGGGATCCATCTCGTGATCCAAGGGAGTCCCGACGCGTGGAACATCGTCAGCCATGGCAATGGTAGTGAGAAAATGGCCGGAAAAGCCGGAATGTGAAAAGTCAACTCAAAAGTCACCCCGAGCGGGCCGAAAATGGCCGAAAAGGTCGGAAGATGGAAAGGCACAGAAATGAAGAGGAAATCGAGGGGAACAGTCCCGAAAAAGTGGAAATAGCAAAGGACGCTCCGAAATGGAATTTCAATCGGTGGAAAATGTCCGAAACGCGAAGAAAATCGCGAATCCGACGACGAAACGGGCTTGGAACGCGAAGAAACGGAGAAAAAAGGAAGAGAAAATGCTCTAGAGAGAGAGGACAAGAGTTTTCGGCGGTCAAGAAGTGAAAAAATAGGGTTGGAAACCCTATTTTTAAAAGACCCGTGGTGAAATGGCAGAACTGCCCCCGATCAGGCATTTTTGGCCGGTCGGCACTATTTTGTGCCGGTCGGCACAATATTGTGCCGGTGGAACTTTTATGCAGCCGGTGGCCAGCCAGTGGCCACCTAGTCCAGCCGATGATGTTCCTACAGCCTTGTTTAGGCCATGTGGTAAGTTTCTGGTCTTCATAGCTCAAGAAAGTGCAATAAAGTGAATCCCCGATGCTCAACCGGCTTCCGTTTTGACCTCGGATCGTGTCATCTGTGTGCAGCACTCAGATTCAAGCAAAGATTGTATCCTTTTGTATCCTTTTGTCTTTTACAAGATTCAAAAGTTGTCCCGTGTGCGTTGCACGCATCCATCACATTGTCCGGTGCGTCGCATCGCGCCGTCTTGCACGTCCCTTGCGACTTGCACCGTTTTGCACTTTCGTGTGGCATGCGTGTCATACTTGCATTCCATTTTCCATTCAATGAGGTATGTGTGCCTCATTTTGCATTTCATTGCATCCCGAGGTACGCGTGCCTCGTTTTGCATTTCATTTTCCATCCAATGAGGTATGTGTGCCTCATTTTGCATTTCATTGCATCCCGAGGTACGCGTGCCTCGTTTTGCATTTCATTTTGCATCTCGAGGTACGCGTGCCTCGTTTTGCATTTCATTTTCCATCCAATGAGTTATGTGTGCCTCATTTTGCATTTCATTGCATCTCGAGGTACGCGTGCCTCGTTTTGCATTTCATTTTGCATCTCATTGCATCTCGAGGTACGCGTGCCTCGTTTCGCATTTCATTTTCCATTCAATGAGGTATGTGTGCCTCATTTTGCATTTCATTGCATCCCGAGGTACGCGTGCCTCGTTTTGCATTTCATTTTCCATCCAATGAGGTATGTGTGCCTCATTTTGCATTTCATTGCATCTCGAGGTACGCGTGCCTCGTTTTGCATTTCATTTTGCATCTCATTGCATCTCGAGGTACGCGTGCCTCGTTTTGCATTTCATTTTCCATCCAATGAGGTATGTGTGCCTCATTTTGCATTTCATTGCATCTCGAGGTACGCGTGCCTCGTTTTGCATTTCATTTTGCATCTCATTGCATCTCGAGGTACGCGTGCCTCGTTTTGCATTTTTATTTTCCATTCAATGAGGTATGTGTGCCTCATTTTGCATTTCATTGCATCTCAAAGTACGCGTGCCTCGTTTTGCATTTCATTTTCCATCCAATGAGGTATGTGTGCCCCATTTTGCATTTCATTGCATCTTGAGGTATGCGTGCCTCACTTTGCATTTCATTTGCATTTCATTTCACATTTCGCATCTTGAGGTATGCGTGCCTCACTTTGCATTTCATTTGCATTTCATTTCACATTTTGCATCCTGAGGTATGCGCGCCCCTCTTTGCATTTCATTTGCATTTCGTTTTGCATTTCATCTTGCATCTCACTTTGCATTTCATTGCGCTATTTTGCGCACCTCATTGTTGCCCTTCGGGTCTGGCGAGACCTTAAACACGCGCGGTCTAGGAGACCTTAAATCCTTGGGAGGTGCAAGACCTTCGGTGCATTAAGGTGTGCACCTCATCGCATTTGGCATGCATCATATCGCACTATCTTGTGCACTCGCGTTGTCTAAACGCATCGCGCTTTTTGCGCATCTCATTGCATTTTGTATGCGTTCAATCGCGCTATCTTGCGTATTGCGCTGTCTTGTGCACCGCATCTCAATTCATGCATTGCCCCACACCGGTCTGGCGAGACCTTAAACACGCACGGTCTAGGAGACCTTAAATCCTCGGAAGGTGCAGGACCTTCAGTGCATTTTGAAAGATGTGCGTTGTTACGCACCTTAGTTCATTCGCATTGTCATGCATCTTTTGATCTACATTTTAGTTCAAGTCTTGGGGTACGCGTGCCTCAATTCCTTGAGGCATGCGTGTCTCGTTTACATATCATTTTCCATTCTTTCATGGCATGCGTGCCTCCCTTGCATCTTACATCGCATTGTTTTGTTCATTACCCTTCCGGTCTGGCGAGACCTTAAACACGCACGGTCTAGGAGACCTTAAATCCTTGAGAGGTGCAAAACCTTCACCCGCATTGTCTAACGCACCGCGCTATTTTGCGCATCTCATTGCATTTGGCATGCATTTCATCGCGCTATTCTGCGCATCTCATTGCATTGTCATGCATTGCATCCCGGTCTAGGAGACCTTAAATCCTCTGAAGGTGCAATTCCTTTGGTGTTTGTCGTGCCCAAACAACTTTTGGTGGTTTGGTAAAGCCACCTGCCTGTTTTTGCGGTGTGTTCCTAGAAGACCAACTGGGATGGTGAAAACTAGAGTTTGAACGGCTTATGCCTAGAACGCAAAGGTTCGGAATTTCCGAGACTAAAGTCTGGTTTAAATACCCAGGGGGTGTACCCTCGGCTTGAAATCTGTATGGAACCCCCATAGGTTGAGGCGGCATGTTTACGCCTCAATTCTGGATACTGAACCAACCTAGTATATCGCCCTGTTGGTAAGATAGGGAAAGCTGCAATCATAGTCATTGCATCATAGTGCATTGTCATGCATCATTGTAAATACTACATTGTCATGCATCATTCTAAATATTGCATATGTCATGCATTTCAAAAAAACAAAAAAATCATGCATATGTCATGCATCATTCATAAATACTGCATATGTCATGCATTTCAAAAAACAAAAATCATGCATATGTCATGCATCATTCATAAATACTGCATATGTCATGCATTTCAAAAAAAAAACAAAAAAACAAAAAGAAACCATGCATATGTCATGCATTTTCCGTAAATATCCATTTCTATTGCATCGTAGTTTGCATGCACCCATTGCATCACTTCCATCTATGGCTTGCGCCTTTCCAGGTTGAGCTTGGTCTGGTATGTGCCCCTACTTTTCACGTCGAAGCACAGTTTTTGTGTACGCGCCTATTCCTTGATGAGCTTGGTTTGAGGGTTGCGGCACATTTCCTGTGTTAGACGCGGTTCGTATGCGTACATGCCTTTCCTAGGCAAGATTCGGTTTGGCCTGCGTGCCATATCCATTGTATCCATCTCCGTTACATTTTAGTTTGCATGCACCCATTGCATCACTTCCATCTATGGCTTGCGCCTTTCCAGGTTGAGCTTGGTCTGGTATGTGCCCCTATTTTTCACGTCGAAGCACGGTTTTTGTGTACGCGCCTATTCCTTGATGAGCTTGGTTTGAGGATTGCGGCACATTTCCATGTGTTAGACGCGGTTCGTATGCGTACATGCCTTTCCTAGGCAAGATTCGGTTTGGCCCGCGTGCCATATCCATTGTATCCATTTCCATTACATTGTAGTGTAATTATTGCGTCCGGCATTAGGATCATTATTCCCTCCCCAGCGGGTCGTTTCCCCCACTTATGTCATTCCACCCAATACTTGTTCTTGTGTCCGTGCGAAGTACTCATAGATCAGACATCGTTCTATGGGAGACGGACTTGTTACCTCCATCAATCTATTTGACATATGTGTGGTTTTGAACCGCTTACGATTGAATCATGATTCAATTGCCCCGCATGTAGTTTGCATTTGCATTAGTTTCAATTGCATTGCATTTTCATTTGCATTATTCGTACATAGTTTTGTCTATATTGCATATTATTTAGCATTCGCATTGCATTGTCATGCATGTTGCTAACAATATTGTACCTGTTAAGTTTGCTTTCTTTTCAGGCACGATATTGTATGTACGGCTCATTTGAGGCCGGTGCAACCGGACGAGCCGCACAGGTATTGTATCCTCCGAGTGAGACGTATTGAGAATTACATAATTCTCTTACATCCTTTCTGCATTGTAGTGTAGATTGGCGTATGCTAGCTTATAACTGTCGCATGTGTGCTTCATTACAGTTTTCTTTGCATGATCATAAGTTATGCTCGGCCTCTTGCATTGCCTTGCATTTTGCCCCTGCCTTCGGGCGCATACCTTATCTGCGGCTTGTATGCCTGTGCCTGAACTACGCTGGTTTGATTCCTAAAGGGATACGTAGGCAGCTTGCGAGTTCAACCATTTGCGCTTTGTATGTTTGTCCACGTCTTCGGCCTAGTCAAAAATGGGTCGTCTCTGGGCTTTGACATTCACTCCCGTCATTGTTATGACTTCCGAGTTCTGTCAAAGAGGGGCAACTGTAGACACCCCATTTTTGACCGTCCTCAAGACTCGGACGTCACCGTTGGAACACTCGGTGATTATCCATGTTTGTGTTCGTTTGGAGTTCCCGGAGTTCTCGGCTACGCGCCCTGCCTCAGGATCTCCGAACTCGACCGTTTTGTGTCTGGTTTTGCACCAAACACTTGTGCTTTGCCTTGGAAGGGCAGGGAATGCCTTGTGAGGCATCCCCACACACCACCGGCAGTGGCTAGAGGCCACCGGCTGGTTGGTGTTGCCATCGGCACTATATTGTGCCGGTCGGCACTCTTTTGTACCGGTCGGCAGTCAATTTTGGCAAAATGACCATTTTGCCCTGCCGACTACTTTACAGCTATTTTTGGAGATATTTTCAGACAACTTTATAGCATTTGTTTCCCCTCCATACACGTGTATGGAGGGATGAGCCTCTTGGTTAGCTTAACTTGTAAGTTTAGTTGCCTATAAGAGGACCCTTCCTCCTCTTGGCTCAAGGTTGGAAGAAGTTTGGATTTTTAGACATTTTAGACAGAGAAGAAGCTCTGGTTTTAGGTTAGAAGTTTTGTATCTATCCCATCTCTCTTCTTCCCTCTTATTTGTACACTAGGTGTTTGTGACTTACTATTGCTCATCAACACCTAGTGTTTCACCTTCCTTTGGTTACTGAGGTTCTAAGGGCTGGTTCTTGAAGTTTTTGGTTGGATTTGAGCTCAAGGAAGCAACAACATCAACCTTTGTGAAGGTGGTCTTCAAGGGTAAGAAACTACCCCTTTTTACCCCATTTTTGCACTCCATTTTTACATAGCTTAGAACTGTTTTTGTGCTTGGTGATCAACACATAAAAGTTCTTTTTTTTGGTCCTCTTTATTGTTGGTTAAGAGTGTTTTGTGGTTTGGGTTTGTTTGACCACCCTTAGGCCTTGAAAGGCCTCATTTTGTGCCATTTTGTGAGAGCTCCGGGATTTTGGTGTTGAGGTCTCTTCACCACTGAAATCTTGAGGGATTTCAGTGGTGAAGATGATGCTTTGAAGTCCCAAGAAGGAGAGGGCCACCCCCTCTCCTTGATGTCCTTGAAAATGGCAAGTTTTGGCCTCTTAAGGAGCCTTATGTTCAAGTGTGTGTTGAGCATGATATGGCTGTATTTTATGCTTATATTGCCATGTCATAACTTTGTGTTAAGTTGGTTTTAGTACTCCTTGCATGTTTTGCATAGATGCTTTGTAATGCCTCTTTAGCCCTTTAACATGCATTAGGTTGTTAGCCTTTGTTCAAGCATGATTTAGGCTTAGATTCATGAAGCTTGTATGCTTATTTTTTCATGCTTTAGGTCTGTCCATAGTCGTTTGGATTGATTTTGGCATGTTTAGTATAGCTCCTTTGCATTTGTGGCTTGCCGGGCTTGTATGCCTCAAGTATGTGAATGTGTAGCATGTGTTGATTGCATTATTTCAATGGTTTGGAACCATTTAGCATGCAATTTCAGTCCCTTAGACATGCTTGTTTGATTGCCTTGTATGCCTCTTTGAAGCTTTGAAAGCGCATGTTGTATGCTTCATGTTTTGGCCTTTGTATGTGCCTTTATGTTTGGACCATTTAGATGCCATCTAGGTGTTCCTTGGGTGTTGTTTGAGCTTATTACTGAAAACGTAAAAGAACACTCAATGAACTGAAATTAGGCAAAACACACTTGCGAATAGAATGGACACAAAACGGACACAAAACCAATTTACGAATTTTTTTTTTCTTCTTTTTTTTTATCTTTTTTTTTTTGAACAAAACAAAACAAAAACAAAATTTTGTTGTGACTGTAATACACAAAATAAATTACGACCTATTGGGACAAAAGAAACGAAAACAAAAATAAAAATAAAATGCTTCCCTTTTTTTTTTCATTCATTTTTTTCTTCAGATAAATAAAAACCCTTTCTTTTTTTTATTTTTATATTCAGATAAACTAAAACCCCAACCAAAAACCCTTTTGTTTTTTTTTTTATTTTTAGATAAACTAAAACCCCAACCAAAACCCATTTTTTTTTTTATATTTGCTTTGTAGTTTAAACACTAGCTTCAGATAGACTCTTTTCTTTTTGAAAGACTTCTCTCTTTTTTTTTCTTTTTTTTTTTTTTGTAAAACAATGATCGAGGTTGGACCCGCTAGTTCTATCAAGTGTTATTATGGATGATCTCTTCTTGCAAATCTTGTACTGTGTTTGCATATGATAACTGGATAACACTTGCATGATAATCTTTGAAGAACACTTGCGCTTGAATTGGTTCATGAATCGGATAATAATATCAACTAGACAAAATGAAAAAACTACAACTTGATAACAAAAGAAACATAATGAAAACAACTTGAACATACCAAAACAAAAGACTTGGTAATAAAACAAGACTCAAAATACAACCACAACACAAGAGGACAAAAGGACACAAGAGGACAAAGGGAATCTTCTGGGAGTGCACTCCACAACGACAACACAATGTTTGGCCCACCCACCACTAAAGGCTATCATCACTACTCCATCTTAATTCTATAAATGGTACTCCCATAATGTTGTTTCTAGCAGAAGAGCAAGGTTTTACATTTTGCTCTCAAAATGGAGATGTTGCCCACCAATAGGCTCCAAGACTGGATAACCACTTTGGATGGCTCGGAAAAGATGAACTTTCGCGGTTTCGGCCTAAATGCTCTTTTTCCGTTGAGCCGCACTTCACTTTGCTTTCCATTTCTCCATGCCACTGCTCGGTGCTGGAATCCAATCACACATATATTTTGTTTCGGTTCACAAGAGATGTGTCTGACATTTGAAGAATTTCAAGCATTGACGGAATCTCAACATGATAAAGAAATCATGCTTCAACCCTGTTTTGGCCATGCTCAAGCTTTAGGACGAATGTGTGGGCTTACCTTACACGAAGCTCGATCCTTGGCTCATAATGGGGAACTAGATATTCTAGATTTGATTTGTCAGTTTTCCATCACCAGTGACAAAGATGACCTCCTTTGGCGAGGTTATTGTCAGTATGCCTTTGCTTATGCTTACTCGCACACTTCCTTCTTGCCCCTAGTTGCGGTGGAGTTAGCATTAACTGATTGAAGTAGCCCAATGCCTTAAGGAGGGTAAGAGTTATATGGGCTTAGTGTTGGCTGAGACTTTGACGGGCTTGGATGCTTTTCAACGGGGAGAGACTACTCGATTTGCGGGGAGTCCATTACTTCTCCAGGTATTGTTTGCCACCCTCCTTATTTATCATCCTTACATCACTCGACATTCAATCTCTTCTTTTTTCTCAAAACCCTTTTCTTACTTTTCTCTCAACGTACATCTCTCTATTCTTTTATCTCTCTTATTTTTTTCATCCCTTTCTCTAGATATGGTTGATGGATAAGCTGAAAGTGGTGGATCCTTGCTCCGAGTACTCGGCCAGGACTTACTTTCTTCGTCCACAACTAGTGGAGTTCTCCTCAGAGGGATGTGGTGTGACTGGATGCACAATAGATCTGCGGCTGACATTGCTTGGCGTAGCCCCTGGCTTAACTCAGCTAAGATGAGTTACAGCATGTCCCAGCAACCAGGTATACAGTTGATTGGCCTTACACATTGTGTATTCTATTTTCCATTTAGGTTCAGACGCCAGTTTGGACATGTTCAGATTTGTCCGGATGAAAGGATAAAGTACCCAGCTTCATTTCCCATTCGTGGTTCGTACTTGCCTCGGTACCTCAGTGCTTGGAATACGAGAGAATTTTTGGCCCCTGCCCTTACTTTCAGTTCCATCCTTCTTGACGAATACTTGGTTTGGCTCGAGGATGAGGAACAGATTAGGCCGACCTCGGTTACAAAAACTTCCACTGGCATGAAAAAGAGACGAAGAACTGACACTTGACTCATCTATGCCCTAGTTTATTGCTTTGTCTTTTCTTTTCAAGTTTTTATGTAAAATCAACTTTGGTTTGGAGAATGTACTTGTGATAAATCAATAAAATTAAAGTGAGCATTGAAAAGTTTCCTTTTGTGTTGTAAACGGTAAAGTTTTGAGAAGAAAAACAAAAAATTGAATTAAAACTTTTCAAAACAATTTTTTTTTTTCCTTTTTTTTTCTTTTTTTGTTTTTTCAAAAATGGTCACCATCGGATACATACGGAATTAATCCTAAGGCTGTTCAGCCCCAAACTAGAAGATCATAACCAAGTCAACAAACGGTGGAGAATGACGGATTGATTAAACCAGATGAACAGGACAGTTGGGTTGAAAAATAGTGATGGCCGAACTTCAGGACGAAGTTGCCTACGTATCCCAAATATGAGAATCAGGCCTTACGTTGTTCGGACAGGGTTCACTCGAGTATTTATTCTCTCCTTTTGTGCTCTAACTTTTGCCAAGGTTGCCCTTTTGGGTTTTCGGCCTTATGAGCTCAGTTTTTCTTTATTTCTAATTTATTTATTTTTTTTTATGCTCTAACTTTTGTCTAGGTCACCCTTTCGGGTTTTCGGCCTAGCGAGCCTCTCAGGGATAATATTTCTTCAACTTGTCCATGTTGATTGGTTAAGAAAACTCCAAGCCATCCAAATCCATAAGAATAATTGCTCCTCCGGACCAGATTGACTTGATGATATAAGGGCCAGTCCAATTGGGTCTGAACTTGCCCCTAGGGTCATGGATGGGGGCTCGATTGTCTTTGAGCACCATGTCTCCTTTCTTGAGATTTCTGGACTTGACTTTTTTGTTAAAAGCCCTCGTAATTCTATGTTGGTAACCTTGGATATGATACAATGCCTTCAACCTCCTCTTGTCAAACAACATCAATTCTTCAAATCTACTTTGTTGCCAGTCTGCCTCCGTTATCTAACACTCAACCATAATTCTTAGCGACGGTACTTCAATCTTGATTGGCAAAACAGCTTCCATCCCATAAACAAGAGAATAAGGGGTTGCTCCTGTAGATGTTCAGATCGACGTTCTGTAACCCCAGAGTGCAAATGGAAGTTTCTCAGGCCAGTCCCTGTAGGTTTCAACCATTTTCTACAAAATTCTCTTGATGTTTTTGTTTGCAACCTCAACAGCTCCATTAGTCTGCGGCCTGTATGTTGATGACTTACGGAAAGCCACGTTATATTCTCAAGCAGGTCTATCACCTCTTTCTTGAAATGCAAGCCATTATCTGAGATGATCTCGTTGGGCACCCCATACCGACAGATGATGTTGTTCTTGGTGAACTTAGCCACGTGCGATGCCTTTAGAACGACATAGGATTGGGCCTCCACCCACTTTGTAAAGTAGTCGATTGCTACCAAAATGAACTCGTGCCCGTTTGACCCCTTTGGCGTGATTGCACCAATAACGTCAATTCCCCAGACTAAGAAAGGCCATGGTGAAGTCATATTGTAGAGTTTCGACAGCGGAATGTTCATGCGATTGGCATGGATCTGACATTTGTGGCATCGCCGTACAAAGCCAATACAGTCCTCCTCCATGGTTGACCAGTAGTAACCTTGTCTAAGGATTTTCCGAGCTAGCATCACACCATTCATGTGAGCTCTGCACTCTCCTCCGTGGATAGCTTCCATAAGGCGCCTTGATTCTCTTGCCTCAACACACAACTTATGCATTCCCAGATGGCCTCTTTTGTACAACTTGTTTCCACAGATGATGAATTGGATAGCCAGACGCCGTATTTCCCTTTTGTCCTTGGCACTTGCCCCTGGTGGGTACGCTTCTTTGTCAAGGAAATTCCAGATGTCGTAATACCAGGGGTTAGTGTCTTGAACCTCATCTATCACGGCGATAGTCTCATACGCCGGCGTATACTTCTATTCAATGATGATTAGGTGCATTTTCACTCCAAGCGGAATGTCCACCATGGAGGATAAAGTTGCCAACGCATCAGCAAATCAATTGTTCTCTCTGAGAAAATGCGTGAATGTCAATTTCTCAAACCTTGGAATTAACACATCCAGGGCCTGATGATAAACCTTCATTTTCTCTTCCTTAACCCGCCAATCTCCATTAGCTTGAGACACAACCAAATTCGAATCTCCGATAACATCCAATCTTATTGCCCCTAGTTCTAGGGCAGCTTCCAAACTAGCAATACACGCTTCATATTCTGCTTCATTGTTGGATACTTTAAACCGGAGTTTGAAGGCTAGAGGTATGTGTGAATCATCGGGTGCTATGAGCAACACACCGATCCCATAACCATATTGATTAGACGCTCCATCAAAGTACATTGTCCATGGTTCCTCTTTTATTTGCAGGATGTCTTCATCTGGGAATAGATACTCCACTGCTTCATCATCTCCTTCTATTAGGTGATCCGCCAGAAATTCCGCTACAGCTCTCCCTTTGACTGATTTGCACATGACATACTTGAGGTCAAACTCAGAGAGAAGAAGCAACCAACGAGCTAGCTTACCCGTAAGTGCTGGTTTCTCAAAGAGATATTTGATGGGATCTAAGTTCGAAACTAGAATTACAGAATGAGCTAACAGGAAGTGTCTCAACTTCCTCGTTGCCCAAACCAAAGCTAAGGAAGTTTTCTCGAGAGGAGTGTAGCAAGTTTCATATTCTACCATCTTCTTGCTTAAGATAATAGATGGCCTTCTCCACCTTCGCTTCTGATTCGTGTGCTAGCATGCACTCCATGGTTGAAATTTTTATTGATAAATGCAAGATCAGTGGTTTCCCCGGTTCTGGTGGCGACAATACAGGAGGATTCTGAAGGTACTGCTTAACCTGCTCGAAGGCGAACTAACACCGATCATTCCATTGGAATTTCTTTCCTTTCTTCAACAGACCAAACAGTGGTTCACAAGTCAAGGTTAATTTTGAGATAAACCGTCTTATGAATTACACCTTACCTAGAAAGTCGCGCACCTCCTTTTTAGTCCTTGGTGGTGGTATTTCTACAATGGCCTTGATTTTGGAGGGATCCACTTCAATTCCCCTTTGTGTAATCAGAAATCCCAACATTTTTCCTGCAGTTACCCCGAAGGTGCTTTTCTGTGGATTTAACCTCAGTCTATACTCCTTGATCCGCTCAAAGAATTTTTTCAGTGTGGTGTAGTGACCTCCTTGCTCTTTAGACTTAACGATCATATCATCCACATACGCCTCAACCTCCTTGTGGATCATGTCGTGCAAAATGGTGGTTGCAGCCCGCTGATATGTAGCCCCACCATTTTTCAGTCCAAAAAGCATAACTCTATAACAGTAGGTACCCCACGGCGTGGTGAAAGCAGTTTTCTCTCTGTCCTCCGGTGCCATCGAAATCTGATTATACCTGGAAAACCCATCCATGAATGAAAGCAAAGCATGGCCAACTGTGAAGTCTACCAGTTCATCGATGTGTGGCAAGGGAAAATCATCTTTCGGACTTGCTCTATTTAGATCCTGGAAGTCGACACAGACCCTAATTCTGCCGTCCTTCTTTGGAACCGAAACGATATTAGCCAACCAAGTTGGGTATTCAGATACCATCAAGAAACCTGCATCAATCTGTTTGCTGACCTCCTCTTTGATCTTTAATGCCCAATCTGGGTGAACTCTGCGCAGTTTCTGTTTGACTGGTTGGGCCTCGGGATTAAGAGGGATCCGGTGCTGTACAATCTCAGGATCTATTCCAGGCATGTCTTCGTAGGACCACGCGAAAACATCTTTGAAATCTTTTAATAAAGCATTAAACGCTCGCGTTCCTCCGAAGACAATGTGGATCCGATCTGGACCAAACAGGATCCTCCTTAATACCCCATTAATTAATGCAGTGATTTCATCTGTGCAGGGCTTAACGCGCCTCTCCTCCTCTTGGTCAACCAAAATTTTCAAAGCCGAGGAATTTCTTCTCTCTTCATTTAAGTCAAAATTTTGAAAATCAAGATCAGTGCAACAAACTAAAGGCATAGAGAAGTAAGCAAACTCTACGACATTCCCATTAGTAAAGTCTGGGTCCTCGGTTACATTTGACTCAAAAGAAAAACTAAAAGAAGGCTTTGACAAGACTTTGGTATCCGGGTTACCACTCCCGGAAGTACCAGACTCAGAAGAACTCGAATCTGACTCCGACTCTACAGACTCGATGGAATCAAATTCGGACTTATTATCCGATTCAGAACTGCTGATGATGCCCTTTTCAAATTTCCAGATTAGGTGTGGAGCCTCAGATGCATCCACAATAAGTTTAGAGAAATCCGCTTCTGGTTTATCCCCGATAATTGAGACAGTAAAACTATCCCCCAAGTTGTCAAAGTCAGTTCCGACAGTAGAATTTGCTAGTAGGTCAATCAGTGTTTTTCCCAACAGCTCTTCTTCTTCAACGTTCACAGTTACAATCCTGCCTTGACCTGTATTAGTACTCAGGTCCATCTGCTCATCTTCCTCTTCAGGTAACTGGTGCCCGAAGAAGATCTCAACCCGGGATAGATTGTCTTCGTCTTCTGGTCAAACCAAGGCTCTGGAAATCCACAAAAGGGAAATCTTCCCTTGGCGAACAAAGCGTCCGTTCAAGGTTCCCCGTATTGGTTTGTGAACTAACTCATATTGTTTTCCATCCTTCTTTGCTTTAATTCTTCCTCTCAACTAAGCCCACTTCCTTTGCCAATCCTCAGCGATAGGTTTGTATCCCAGCCCAAAAGCATGGGGGTTGTGAATCAGCTCCTTGGTAACAGCGCCTCCTTGCCTGCCACTCCTGCTTAGTCCTGATCCAGGCATATGCCCCTGTTTGTTAATCATGTAGATGGACTGAGCACTCACATAGATTCCGTCAATTTCTGCCATGATAGATTGGACTACCCAGGCTTCTGTTAGTGAGAAGCCAGAGAGGAATACATCTTCTTCCCCGTGTATGATTTCCAACACTGGTGTGGCAGTTCCCTGGGGAGGGTGGATCGATGAATTACCGTACACTGTAGCAATCCCATCTTTGAAGGGGTATTTCACCAACTGATGGACTGTTGATGACACAACTTTTATCTGATACAGCCAAGGCTTTCCCAACAGTAGATTGAAGGTAGCCAGAACATCCATTACATGGAATTCTACCTCATGTTCGGACGGGCCGATCAAGATATGGCTCTTGAATGTTCCCATGACATCCCGGCTTGTATTTTCATAAGCTCGGACGGCTTGAGTTGTGGGTGTGGAGTCAACAGGCCTCAAACCTATGGCATAAGCAGTCTGTGCCGGACACACATTGATCGCCGATCTAGTATCTACTACACTACACCGAAATCCACTTCTTTCGGCTCTCCAGAGTTACATACAAGGGCCGGTTGTGGTTGGCACCCTCAGGTGGCAGCTCTTTATCCGTGAAAAATATCACTGGTGTAACATCACCGGATGTGACTAACGACACCGGTTGATCAGCGGTAGTGTCAATAAGCAGTTTGGTGCGATTCATTACCTCTAGCAATGCTTGCCTATGCTCCCAGGAAGCCATTATCAATCCCCAGATTGAGATATCTGCCTGACTCTTCTTGAGCTGTTTCAAAACCAGGTTCTCTTCACAGTCCTTCTCTCTGGTGTTATCAACCTCTTTGTTAGAGGATTCTAGTTGATTTACAACCGCAGGTTTGAAGTACCAACCACTCCGGGTCATGTGATTGATTTCGTCCGTATACCACGTATCGTCGAGGGTATTGGATTTCCACCATTCGTCCATGTATGCATGACTCAGATCAGTATCTTTCCACTACTCTCTGGCAGTCATGGCCAAGCTTTTATCGGACTCTACTTGGAGCATGTTCACATCACGCCCCTCAGCAACATACCTTTCCTTTTCAACTATGGTTTTGGTTTCTGGCAAGGCTATCTTCCTTTGAATTTTTTTCATTCTCTCCTGCTGGAATTGTTCCAGCACTTGTTATGTACTAGTAATGGATGTGGTCTCGACTTTTTCCTTCCTGACCCCTTTTGTCTGTTCCACCTCATTTAGCTCTTTGTCACTAAACCAGCTGTTGTTTGTTTCCGGCTGACTTAAATCCAACCAGCCTATCTGGACACTGCTTGTTTCCTTTTTTTTCAAAGAAGTAGAGGTTGGCTAGGTCTTCTTCTATCTAAACTAGATCCTCTTCCAGTTCGGCCAAGTCATTTAGGCCTTGTTTAGGCCAATCGTTCTGATGTTGCCCTAACTGGCCTTCCCTGATAGCATTGACACTGAGAACATCCGGCAATAGGACCACTGGTTTTGGTTGATCAATGGCCACAATGTATAAACTGGGGTCATACTCCTCTGCAAGTGAAGCCCCCTTTTTTATGACATAGGTATCAGATAACCTTGTCTGTAATGCACTTTCCTCTTTCTCGTGTTCTCTCCTTTCTCTGCCACACATCTTTTTGGGTTGGATTTGTAGGGCTAGATCCAACACACATATCCGTGCCTTTTGGAATAACCACCTCCGGTTTCGGTAAGTGGGACGAGGTAATATATATGCTTGGGTTGAAGGTAGGTGGTAGTGTTTGGATGTGGTTAATATTTCTGGAGGGAGGAACTTGGTTATGTATAGGAAGTGAGTTAGTTGTCATATTTGGTTCAGGAGGGGTGATGACTTTGTTGTCAATGAGATTTTGAATCTCATGATGTAGACGATAGCATGAATCTATATGATGGCCATGTTGTTGATGGAAAGTACAATATTGGGTTGGGTCGTGTCTAGCTGGCAGTGGGTCTGGGAGAGGGCGAGGATCAAGAGGCTTGAGGTGCCCCTTGTCCATCAACACCTTGAGGGCGCTGGTTGGACTCATATGGAGGGGGGTAAAAGATCTTCGGTTCCAAGGTTGACTATTTTTTGCAGTTTGTGAGTTTGTGGCAGCAGCAAAGGGATCGACCATCTTGGCCGATGATGTAGCAATGGTACTAACATCTGCAGGCTGTGGAATAGTGCTAGTACTGGCATTAGTACTCCGAGTGAATGGTTTTTTGCAGGTTCACTTGTTCTGTGGATGATGCCCTTTTTGAAGGTGCTCTCAATTTGAACCCCTAACTCATGTAAGGAAGCAAATGTGGACAACGGTGCCACTATCATTTTTTGCAACATGTCTGGCTCGAGGTTTTGGACCACTAACCTGACTTGTTCTCTTTCAGAAGGTATGTTCGTCATTCTAGCTGCCTTTGCCCTCCATCTTGCCACAAAGTCAATGAAGGTTCTTTAGGGTTCTGAGTGGTTGCTTCCAGCTCACTGATTGTTACTTCTATCTGAGTATTGTATGAGTATTGGTTAACAAACCCCTCAGAGTTCTTCCCAATTCCGCTTCGTTGAGTCCTCCAGTTTGGCTTACCAGATAGCCGCTACATCTGATAGGGTCCTCCCAAACAATGAGAGTTTTTGTGCCCTAGAAAAACCCATGGGCCTCAACACATCTGAAAATAGGCGGACTACACAATCAGATCCCCGCTCCCATCAAATCTATCGATGTGAGACATTTTGAATTTTTCAAGCAACCTGACTGAAGCCTCAGTGTACCTGTCCTCAATGTCAGGAATTGAATTGAAACCTTGGGATTTCTTCAAGGCTTTCTCAAGCCTAGCAATTTTGATCATGGTTAGATCAACTTCATTCATATCGAAGGGAATGGTTCCCGTAGGAGGTTGTACCGGAGGTCTGTAAGCTGAAGCTGTTGGAAACATCTCCTGAGGATTTGGGACCTGAGGAGTTTCCAATGGTGGAGGGAGATTAGGATTTGGTTGGGCAGCCGGGACTGGATCTACAGTAGATGCAGATGCCGCAGATGGGCGTCGCAGATCAGGGATGACTTCATCTTGTGCGGCCATTCGTTGGTTGACCGTATCCATGGTCCTTTGGATGGCAACAACTTCTTCTGTGTTTTGTGCTGGGTTCTGTGCCATTGTTGGACTAGATGAATTAGATACTAGTAAGTGAACAGGAGTTTGATGAGTGCTTGGTACTGATGCTGACTGTCTATTCCTTCTTTGTCAAGTAATCGGCGGAAGAGAAACTAACACTAGCTAACCGTCAACAAGATCTTGCATTTTACAAAGCCTACGAGAACGAGTCCAAACAACTCGGGGATATCGAGTCTTTATGAAGCTATGATGAAAAACTACCTAGCAAAAAGAAAGAAAGAAAACATATTTAAAAAAACGGACAGCATTTCGGCCCCAATTCTCAATTAATCACAACACGCAGCTGAACTGTGATCCCCACTGAACTTTGTTCTCAGACTGATTGCTCATTTGTACCATGGCTATAAACCACCCTGTCTATTTCATTGTAAAAGCACATACCACATAAAAAGAACCAAAACACCCCTATGAGGGGATAGGGTTACCCTGTCCTAGATTTTGACATGATCTAGGTTGCACTATTTCAAACAAGTGGTTTCATAACATCCTGTACGGGTAGCATCTTGTCCTAATTTGAATAGTCACTAGAGTGTACTATATCCATTAGGTCAAATAATCACAAAGGGTACCTCAGCAAGACTTAATATACCTCTCACACCTAACACTGAGAAGTGAAATGAGGATCAAGCGGTACAGCGGTAATCCAGATCCAAGGGTTGTGTTCCCAACTTGACAGAGCCCATGACCGGTCAGCCTTTTGGCAAGCTTTGTAGGCAAGCCTTCGGCAAACCGTCCAGGAATAACAGATGGCAAACACAGGGACTTAGGCACACCAATGCAAATGCAATGCAAAGAACATATTTATGTAGATAAAATTTTACATCATAAAGTTTGAGTCAAGTTCTCTAATTCCCCAGCAGAGTCGCCAGAAACTATAGCTCGGCTTTTTGCGCTCCCTTTCGGAAGAATGAATAGCCCTTACAGTTCGAACTCCACTTGTGTTGGTTCTGAATCTGATTTCACAAGTGTAATGTGAAACAGTGGAAACACAAAAAGAGTCCAAATCCGGCAATTTCTTTTGGAAAATTGATGTTTGAATCAAATGCCAAAAATGGATTGCTTTGCCAGATTTCAGAGTCGCCACCTAAATATTTATTTTGGAGAAATTTAGGAAACCCGTGACTCGTGCTAAAGGCCATTAGCCCGTCGTCAAGAAAGTGTCTTGGTTCGGAACTTAGGTATGAGAGGGGAAGGTCAATAATTGAACACCCCACTCACCCGATCAAAGATCGGCCTCTACTAATCATGATGTGGTTTTTATGTACAGTATATGCTCTTGTTCTATATGTAACATACAAGTATAGACTAATTTCACGAAAAGTTGGAACGTTTGATTTCATGTTTGTTTTGTAAAAAAATGTTTTGAATATGTATCACTGAAAATGGTGATCTCATATATACATAAATCAAAGTATCCCAATTCAAGTGATTAGCCTTCATCCACAGGCATTCAAACAGGTATATCAAATAAGCAGTTAGCCTCATGGCAGTATGTTTGATATGACAGCATTCACACTTATGCAATATGCTGAAGCAAAAATGCTTACCTTAATGTCCGAAGGCGAGTCCAAAAAGAAAGCAAATAGTTAGAAAAAAAATGCATGATCCTAATTTAATAACTAATGCAACACATGCAATGTGCAATTAAGGTTCGGCTATTAGTATGGCATGTGAGTCAATTCAAGGCATGTGGTAGCGCGTGTATGCAAGTAAGGAGTTTGAATTTGACATTTAAATAATACGATGAGCCGAACTTTTATGCATGTAAACGAATGGATGCAAATCATGAAAAATGCTAATTAAACATGATGTCCCTAATCTAACCATCATAAGCAGTGAAATAAAAGGGAGAAAGAATGGGGGTTGGAAGACATACAACTTATTACATATTTGCCCTCGCGAAAGAGGGTCCGAATGTCCAAATGTTCGAATAAATAATTATTACAAAGCCAAATGAATAATAAATGAAATGGGCTGTCTAATTTATTACAATAAGCCTTGACACAATAAACTCGATATAACGTCCGACCGAATTCAATTAATCATATTGGTTCTTCATGTCGGTTGTAATCCAATTTTAACCAATTTTATTAGCCTTTTTTATTACCTTTCCATTTCTTTATCTTTTCTCCTGTTTGTGCAAAAGTGATATTTACGTCCACTAAGTCCAAAATGCAATAAAGAGAAACAAGCATCAACTTAACCCGAGAAACAAATCTTATTTTCTTCGGGGGAAATTACAAAGGAAGAGTCAAACTTATTTACAAGCGATAAGAGATTTCAAGTCAAACTCAAGATGTGCAACAAGGATTAGTCAAACTCAAAAGAGTGATAATGACTTAGAAAAACCCAAACTTGAGTGATAGTGACTTGAAATCCAAACTTGATAATAAGTGATAATGACACTTTCCTTGGTGATTTTCAAGGGTCAATTAGTCCCTTAAAAGTAAACACACTGATGAATAAAGAGAAATGAAAAATAAAAGATTGTACTTTAGTATAAGAACATGTATACATTTGGGGTAGTGAACCTCCAAAGAATTTAAACCGTTAAGTATAGAGCGTTTTATGCTTTTGGTAGTAAACTCCTAAGAGATTAAATCAGTAAGCATAGAACGTTGTATACTTTTGGTAATGAACCTCTTAAGCATAAAACGTTTTATGCCTTTAGTAGTAAATCTCCAAAGAGATTAAACCATTAACCATAGAACGTTTTATACCTTTGGTAATGAACCTCCTAAGCATAAAATGTTTTATGCCTTTGGTAGTGAATCTCCAAAGAGATTAAACCATTAAGCATAGAGCGTTTTATACCTTTGGTAATGAACCTCCGAAGAGATTAAACCATTAAGCATGGAAGAATTCCTTTCTTACACTTGAACCACAATTTTAATTTTTCACAACTTTTTAATCGAAATAAGCAAAGAATGGAGGGAGGTTGCAGAGATGATTATGCAAAGTTGATTAATTGGTTAGTACAAACAAACTTGATATTTAAAACATAAATCATTGAAATAAATTAAACAGCCCCCTAAATAGCATACAATAGTGTTGAAATTAAGCTATAGAAAGCGAGCAAAATTAAATAGGATCAAGTTAGTAAACAAGTAAAAGGAAGGGTGGCTAACCTTTCCACTTTTACAACTTCAAATTAAATAGTTTAGATGTTGAAAAACAGCCCCAAAAGAATTTGAGAGAAACCTACCACTTTTACTATTCACCGCCAGAGATACTATTCATCGCCGGGGTTACTATTCACCGCCAGAGGTACTATTCATCGCCGGAAGTTACTATTCACCGCCGGAGGTTACTATTCATCTAGTGGGGTAAATTATTTAAAGTAATAAATTACAACTGTTTATATACAATATTTAAATTACAGTAGATATGTGGGTGGTGCAGCCTTCCCATTAAAGCGATAAAAAAACAGTTATGAAAAGAAGTAAATGAAGTATTTAAACAAATTATATCACATTTTTAAATTAAATGAAAATTTGCGAAAACTCACCTTTTGGGGAAATGATGAATTTTCTAAGTCACAAACTTTCTTTTGCTTACTTTCAAGTTTGTGGAATGTGTTCTCAATTCTCAGTCCAAAATTCGGAATTACAGCTTTAGTGGTTGATTTTTGAATGGTGTATTGATGAAATGGAAATAAAAATATCAAAGAAAATATTTTATTTTCCCTCTCTCTCTAAAAAAAAAAACTAATTTTCTTTCTTTCTGATTCTTTTTCTCTCAAATTCTCTCGCACCACTTCATTTTTCTCTCCCTCTAATTAGCCTCTCTCCTTTTTCTTTGCTGGGCCTCCCTCCTCTCTCTTGAAATCTCACCATTTGGTTGATTTATTGTGATAACCCTGTTCTGTATTTAGCTAATTGGTCCTTAACATGAATGTGATTTTGTGTGCCATTATGTGAAAATATGTGGTTTTGAATTTCTATCTATTCGCTGTAGGAATATCTGTTTGATTGTCTTCTTTGGAAATTAAATTGAAGGCCCTATCGGCCACCGAAACCGAAATTGGTCGCGCCATTGTGATTGCATAATTTTTAGAGCCTACGGTGAAGTTTAATTGAAAATTGATTCAGACCGAATTAATTAGATTAAATTAAGGAAGTAGTGCTCAATTATTTAATATTGATAAATTGATTTAGTGGGACTTTTATAAAAAGGGCAATACACACTCAATTCCTCTCTTTGTTTCACCTTTTGGCTGATTTAGCTCTCTAGAGGGGGAGAGACCCGAATTAGAGAGAGAGAGGGGAGAAAATCTATGTTTTGGTCTTGAAGCTTGGAAGTCTTGAAGTTAAACTCAAGAATTAACCATAGATTGGGAAGATTGGACTTCTAGGTAAGCAATTGATTTTGAATTCATGAGTTTAATGTGTAATTTTGTGTATTCAAAGTTGATTAATGATCAAGAGTAAGAATTGAAATGAAATTGAGTTGGCTTTATTGAATTGGAAGCCAATATGTACATGCATGTAAGAAATTGCTTTGAATTTCCATATTTGAGCACAATGTGTATGATCCATGTTGAATTTTTGGTTTAAGTCCATGTATTTGATCATCTCTTCACCAATTAAGTTGAGAATAATGAGTATCTCCCACATGCATATGCAAATCATGGAGGTGTGAGTTTGAATGTTTGAATTTAATGTGTTGGTGAAGAGTTTGAGTCAATTTGGGACATGCATGTGTTTGATTCTTGAAATTGAGCTTCATTGGGTTGTAATTTGGGGTTTATACCGTGTTAGTACAAGTGTATTTGAAGTTTGAGCTATTGCATGCAAGAAATGTTGGTTGAATGTCGAATTGGAGCTCAAGAACATGTTTTGGAAAACCCAGAAAATTTGATGTCCGCTCGAGCGGGGAAACCGCCGCTCGAGCGTGAATTTCATGCTCCCAGTATTTTTGCAGACTTGGATGTCCGCTCGAGCGGGAAAGTTGACGCTCGAGCTAGGAGCTATGTAGGCAGACCTTCAGCTCGAGCGCCAGACTTCACGCTCGAGCGTAATTTTGATGCATCCAGCACTTTTGCAGACCTCATGGGTCCGCTCGAGCGGGAAAGTCCACGCTCGAGCGAGGACCCTATTTTCTGAAATTTTGAAAATGCATTCTATGTTCCGTTTTCCGTTCCCTTTCACTTCTAAGTACTCTTAGGCATACATTGAGCATTGTAAATGAGTTAGAAGAATAAGAATTAAGCCTAAAGAGGAATATGTGAATTAAGAATGGATTGAATCGGTTGTGACCCATATGTGTTATGTGATGTGTAGGGTCAAGCTCTAGGGCAAATCAATCAGCCGATCACTGTGAGTAATATCTCAACAAAGATATCTGAAATATGTTATTGTCCAATTGCTTACGTCCATGTAAGTTTTATAAGATTCGTTGATTCGATTGGTGGACAACGGTGGCTACACCAAATGAATGGGCCAGAGGCCGTTTTGACAAGAACGAATGAATGGGCCAGAGGCCGTTTTGACAAGAATGAATGGATGGGCCAGAGGCCGTTCTTACAAGAATGAATGGATGGGCCAGAGGCCGTTCTGACAAGAATGAATGGACGGGCCAGAGGCCGTTTTGACAAGAACGAATGAATGGGCCAGAGGCTGTTTTGACAAGAATGAATGGATGGACCAGAGGCCGTTCTGACAAGAATGAATGGATGGGCCAGAGGCCGTTTTGACAAAAATAAATGGATGGGCCAAAGGTCGTTTTGACAAGAACGAATGAATGGGCTAGAGGCCGTTTTGACAAGAATGAATAGATGGGCCAGAGGCCGTTCTGACAAGAATGAATGGATGGACCAGAGGCCGTTTTGACAAGAACGAATGGATGGGCCAGAGGCCGTTCTGACAAGAATGAATGGATGCGCCAAGGGCCGTTTTGACATGAATGAATGGGCTAGAGGCCGTTTCGACATGAATAAATGAATGGGCTAAAGGCCAGTTTGACACGAATAACAGTTTGACACGAATGATAGTTTGACACGAATAACAGTTTGACACGAATGATAGTTTGACACGAATAACAGTTTGACACGAATGATAGTTTGACATGAATAACAGTTTGACACGAATGATAGTTTGACACGAATAACAGTTTGACACGAATGATAGTTTGACATGAATAACAGTTTGACACGAATGATAGTTTGACACGAATAACAGTTTGACATGAAAGTATGAATGGGCCAAAGGCCAGTTTGACCTGAATGATACAAATGAATTGGGCCCGAGGCCGTATGATGTGTTTGGAACCGCAGTTACTTAACTTACATATGTCTATGTATGTGTGTATTAGTTAGAAATATAAACTGAGCCCAAGGCCGTTTGGGGTATATTGTTCCAATGTATATTCCTTATTTGATATTATTCACTGGGCTTTCGCTCACGCTCATTCATGTGTTTGTAGGTGAGCCTAGAGAGGTCCAGACCCAGCCTCAGTGAGGTCTGTATGGAACAACCAAAGTTTTGAAGAGTCGGCCCTTGCGTCTCATGCACAAGACACGTCTTTGTCCTTTTGCCATTCTGTGTATTTCATCATGTTGGCGAGGACTTTGGTATACATCTGTGTATAGTTTTGTTTGGCTGACTTAGATTTGAATGATCCTGTCCATACAGAACCTTATGCTACTATACTTTCTGTTGTGAGTTATTAACATATGTAAATGTGGAATATTATGATGTGCATATAAGCACGGCTCTATGGACAAAGTTTTAAATTCGCTTCCGTTTGGCCCCTTTACTCTGATGAGTTTTGTCTTATTTGGTTTGAGGCTGTAGGTAATCTCGTGATTACTGGCCGGTTATGGCCTTAAATCATAGGGGCGGGTTCAGGTCGTGACAGAGTGCTATCAGAGCACGAGTTAATAACTCACACACTTGTCCAAAAGAGCAATAAGCGTCTAGAGAAAATCTAGGATGCATTCATGTGATAAGTATGAATCTGAAAGCATCAAGAATACGCTTAAATGTTTAATGTGAACGATTATGTGCTATAAGTTTATAATTCGCTTGCATTGCAAATTATTTGAATACGTACGCTCTTTAGTATATGCATACCTGTGAATCTTTTGTATAAAGTATAATGCA
>JAPPVO010000640.1:0-27684 GCA_030407325.1 Camellia japonica | reverse complement strand
GGCACAAATAGCGCGAGTGATAAACTGCAGAAAACATTGCGACGCGCAAACTTGCGCGAGTGATAAACTGCACAAAACAGTGCGACGCACAAAATAGCGCGAGTGTGAACTCCACAAAACAGTGCGACGCGCAAAATAGCGCAAGTGATAAACTGCACAAAACAGTGCAACGCGCAAAATAGCGCGAGTGATAAACTGCACAAAACAATACGACATGCAAAATAGCGCGAGTGTCAACTGCACAAAATAGTGCGAGGCGCAAAATAGCGCGAGTGATAAACTGCACAAAACAATGCGTGGCGCAAAATAGCGCGAGTGTGAACTGCACAAAACAGTACGACGCACAAAATAGCGCGAGTGTCAACTGCACAAAATAGTGCGAGGCACAAAATAGCGCGAGTGATAAACTGCACAAAACAGTGCGACGCGTAAAATCGCGCGAGTGTCAACTGCACAAACCAGTGCGACGCGCAAAATAGCGCAAGTGTCAACTGCACAAAACCGTGCGAGGCCCAAAATTGCGCGAGTGATAAAATGCACAGAATAGTGCAACGCGCAAAATAGTGCGAGTGTGAACTCCAGAAAACAGTGCGACGCGCAAAATAGCGCGAGTGTCAACTGCACAAAACAGTGCGAGGCGCAAAGTAGCGCGAGTGATAAACTGCACAAAACAATGCGATGCGCAAAACAGCGTGAGTGTGAACTGCACAAAACAGTGCGACGCGCAATATAGTGCGAGTGTCAACTGCAGAAAATAGTGCGAGGCACAAAATAGCGCGAGTGAAAAACTGCAGAAAATAGTGCGAAGCGCAAAATAGCGCGAGGGATAAATTGCACAAAAAGTGCGCGCGCAAAATAGCGCGAGTGTGAACTACACAAAACAGTGCAACGCGCAAAATAGCGCGAGTGATAAACTGCACAAAACAGTGCAACGCGCAAAATAGCGTGAGTGTGAACTGCACAAAACAATACGACGCGCAAAATAGCGCGAGTGTCAACTGCACAAAACAGTGCGAGGCGCAAAATAGCGTGAGTGATAAACTGCACAAAACAATGCGACGCGCAAAATAGCGCGAGTGTGAACTGCACAAAATAGTGCGACCCACAAAATAGCGCGAGTGTCAACTGCACAAAATAGTGCGAGGCACAAAATAGCGCGAGTGATAAACTGCACAAAACAGTGCAACGCGTAAAATAGCACTAGTGTCAATTGCACAAACCCGTGCGGCGCGCAAAATAGCGCGAGCGTCAACTGCACAAAACAGTGCGAGGCCCAAAATAGCGCCAGTGATAAAATGTACAAAATAGTGCAATGCGTAAAATAGTGCGAGTGTGAACTCCAGAAAACAGTGCGACGCGCAAAATAGCGCGAGTGTCAACTGAACAAAATAGTGCGAGGGGCAAAATAGCGCGAGTGATAAACTGCAGAAAACCGTGCGACGCGCAAAATAGCGCGAGGGATAAACTGCACAAGACAGTGCGACGCGCAAAATAGCGCGATTGTGAACTGCACAAAACAGTGCGACGCGCAAAATAGCGCAAGTGATAAACTGCACAAAACAGTGCGACGCGCAAAATTGCGCGAGTCTGAACTGCACAAAACAATGCGAAGCGCAAAATAGCGCGAGTGTGAACTGCACAAAACAATGCGACGCACAAAATAGCGCGATTGTCAACTGCACAAAACAGTGCGAGGCGCAAAATAGCGCGAGTGAAAAACTGCACAAAACAATGCGACGCGCAAAACAACGCTAGTGTGAACTGCACAAAACAGTGCGACGCCCAAAATAGCGCGAGTGTCAACTGCACAAAATAGTGCGAGGCACAAAATAGCGCGAGTGATAAACTGCAGAAAACAGTGCGACGCGCAAAATAGCGCGAGTGTGAACTCCACAAAACAGGGCGACGCGCAAAATAGCGCGAGTGTGAACTCCACAAAACAGTGCGATGCGCAAAATAGCGCGAGTGATAAACTGCACAAAACAATACGACACGAAAAATAGCGCGTGTGTCAACTGCACAAAAAAGTGCGAGGCGCAAAATAGCGCGAGTGATAAACTGCACAAAACAATGCGAGGCGCAAAATAGAGCGAGTGAGAACTGCACAAAACAGTGCGACGCACAAAATAGCGCGAGTGTCAACTGCACAAAATAGTGCGAGGCACAAAATAGTGCGAGTGATAAACTGCACAAAACAGTGCGATGCGCAAAATAGCGCGAGAGTCAACTCCACAAACCAGTGCGACGCGCAAAATAGCGCGAGTGATAAAATGCACAAAATTGTGCAACGAGCAAAATAGTGCGAGTGTGAACTCCAGAAAACAGTGCGACGTGCAAAATAGCGCGAGTGTGAACTGCACAAAACAGTGCGAAGCGCAAAATAGCGCGAGTGTCAACTGCACAAAACAGTGTGAGGCGCAAAATAGCGCGAGTGATAAACTGCAGAAAACAGTGCGATGCGCAAAATAGCGCGAGGGATAAACTACAGAAAACAGTGCGATGCACAAAATAGCGCGAGGGATAACATGCATAAAACAGTGCGACGCGCAGAATAGCGCGAGTGATAAACTGCACAAAACAGTGCGACGCGCAAAATAGCGAGTGTGAACTGCACAAAACAGTGCGACGCGCAAAATAGGGCAAGTGTCAACTGCACAAAACAGTGCGAGGCACAAAATAGCGAGTGATAAACTGTACAAAATAGTGCGACGCGCAAAATAGCGCGAGTGTGAACTGCACAAAACAGTGCGACGCGCAAAATAGCGCGAGTGTCAACTGCACAAAACAGTGCGAGGCGCAAAATAGCGCGAGTGATAAACTGCAGAAAACAGTGCGACGCGCAAAATAGCGCGGGGGATAAACTGCACAAAACAGTGCGACGCGTAAAATAGCGCGCGTGATAAACTGCACAAAACAGTGCGACGTGCAAAATAGCGCGAGTGTGAACGGCACAAAACAGTGCGACACGCAAAATAGCACGAGTGTCAACTGCACAAAACAGTGCGACGCACAAAATAGCGCGAGTGTTAACTGCACAAAACAGTGCGAGGCCCAAAATAGCGCGAGTGAGAAACTGCACAAAATAGTGCAACGCGCAAAATAGCGCAAGTGTGAACTGCCCAAAACAGTGCGACGCGCAAAATAGCGCTAGTGTCAACTGCATAAAACAGTGCGACGCCCAAAATAGCGCGAGTGATAAACTATAGAAAACAGTGTGTCGCGCAAAATAGCGCAGGGATAAATTGCACAGAACAGTGCGACGCGCAAAATAGCGCTAGTGTCAACGGCATAAAACAGTGCGACGCGCAAAATAGCGCAAATGTGAACTGCACAAAACTGTGCGACGCGTAAAATAGCGCGAGTGTCAACTGCACAAAACAGTGCGAGGCGCAAAATACCGCGAGGGATAAACTGCACAAAACAGTGCGACGCGCAAAATAGCGCGAGTGTGAACTGCACAAAACAGTGCGACGCGTAAAATAGCGCGAGTGTCAACTGCACAGAACAGTGCGAGGCGCAAAATGCCGCGAGTGATAAATTGCACAAAACAGTGCGACACGCAAAATAGCGCGAGTGTGAACTGCACAAAACAGTGCGACGCGCAAAATAGCGCGAGTGTCAACTGCACCAAACAGTGCGAGGCGCAGAATAGCGCGAGTGATAAACTGCAGCAAACAGTGCGACGCGCAAAATAGCACGAAGGATAAACTGCACAAAACAGTGCGAGGCACAAAATTGCGCGAGTGATAAACTGCAGAAAACAGTGCGACCCGCAAAATAGCGCGAGTGTCAACTGCACAAAACAGTGCGAGGCGCAAAATAGCGCGAGTGATCAACTGTACAAAACAGTGCGACGCGCAAAATAGCGCGAGTGTGAACTGCACAAAACAGTGCGACGCCCAAAATAGCACGAGTGTCAACTGACGCGCAAAATAGTGTGAGTGATAAACTGCACAAAACAGTGCGACGCGCAAAATAGCGCTAGTGTCAACTGCATAAAACAGTGTGAGGCACAAAATAGCGCGAGTGATAAACTGCACAAAACAGTACGAGGCGCAAAATAGCACGAATGATAAACTGCAGAAAATAGTGCGACGCGCAAAATAGCCCGAGGGACAAACTGCACAAAACAGTGCGACCCGCAAAATAGCGCGAGTGATAAACTGCACAAAACAGTGCGACGCGCAAAATAGCGCGAGTGATAAACTGCACAAAACAGTGCGACGCGCAAAATGGCGCGAGTGTGAACTCCACAAAACAGTGCAACGCGCAAAATAGCGCAGTGATAAACTGCACAAAATAGTGCAACGCGCAAAATAGCGCGAGTGATAAACTGCACAAAACAATACGACACGCAAAATAGCGCGAGTGTCAACTGCACAAAACAGTGTGAGGCGCAAAATAGCGCGAGTGATAAACTGCACAAAAAATGCGACGCGCAAAATAGCGCGAGTGTGAACTGCACAAAACAGTGCGACGCACAAAATAGCGCGAGTGTCAACTGCACAAAATAGTGCGAGGCACAAAATAGTGCGAGTGATAAACTGCACAAAACAGTGCGTTGCGCAAAATAGCGCGAGTGTCAACTGCACAAACCAGTGCGACGCACAAAATAGCGCGAGTGTCAACTGCAGAAAGTAGTGCGAGGCCCAAAATAGCGCGAGTGATAAAATGCACAAAATAGTGCAACGAGCAAAATAGTGCGAGTGTGAACTCCAGAAAACAGTGCGACGCGCAAAATAGCGCGAGTGTCAACTGTACAAAACAGTGCGAGGCACGAGTGTTAACTGTACAAAACAGTGCGAGGCCCAAAATAGCGCAAGTGATAAACTGCACAAAATAGTGCGACGCGCAAAATAGTGCGAGTGTGAACTTCACAAAACAGTGCGACGTGCACAATAGCGCTACTGTCAACTGCATAAAACAGTGCGACGCCCAAAATAGCGCGAGTGATAAACTGCAGAAAACAGTGCGTCGCGCAAAATAGCGCGAGGGATAAACTGCACAAAAGAGTGCGACGCGCAAAATAGCGCTAGTGTCAGCGGCATAAAACAGTGCGAGGCACAAAATAGCGCGAGTGATAAACTGCACAAAACAGTGCGACACGCAAAATTGCGCGAGTGTGAACTGCACAAAACGGTGCGACGCGTAAAATAGTGCGAGTGTGAACTGCACAAAACTGTGCGAGGCGCAAAATGCCGCGAGTCATAAACTGCACAAAACAGTGCGACGCGCAAAATAGCGCGAGTGTGAACTGCACAAAATAGTGCGAAGCACAAAATAGCGCGAGTGTCAACTGCACAAAACAGTGTGAGGCGCAAAATAGCGCGAGTGATAAACTGCAGAAAACAGTGCGACGCGCAAAATAGCGCGAGGGATAAACTGCAGAAAACAGTGTGATGCACAAAATAGCGCGAGGGATAACATGCACAAAACAGTGCGACGCGCAGAATAGCGCGAGTGATAAACTGCACAAAACAGTGCAACGCGCAAAATAGCGAGTGTGAACTGCACAAAACAGTGCGACGCGCAAAATAGGGCAAGTGTCAACTGCACAAAACAGTGCGAGGCGCAAAATAGCGCGAGTGATAAACTGAACAAAAGAGTGCGACGCGCAAAATAGCGCGAGTGTGAACTGCACAAAACAGTGCGAAGCGCAAAATAGCGCGAGTGTCAACTGCACAAAACAGTGCGAGGCGCAAAATAGCGCGAGTGATGAATTGCAGAAAACAGTGCGATGCGCAAAATAGCGCGGGGGATAAACTGCACAAAACAGTGCGACGCGTAGAATAGCGCGCGTGATAAACTGCACAAAATAGTACGACGTGCAAAATAGCGCGAGTGTGAACGGCAAAAAACAGTGCGACACGCAAAATAGCGCGAGTGTCAACTGCACAAAACAGTGCGACGCACAAAATAGCGCGAGTGTTAACTGCACAAAACAGTGCGAGGCCCAAAATAGCGCGAGTGAGAAACTGCACAAAATAGTGCGACGCGCAAAATAGCGCGAGTGTGAACTGCACAAAACAGTGCGACGCGCAAAATAGCGCTAGTGTCAACAGCATAAAACAGTGCGACGCCCAAAATAGCGCGAGTGATAAACTGTAGAAAACAGTGTGTCGCGCAAAATAGCGCGAGGGATAAACTGCACAAAACAGTGCGACGCGCAAAATAGCGCTAGTGTCAACGGCATAAAACAGTGCGAGGCACAAAATAGCGCGAGTGATAAACTGCACAAAACAGTGCGACGCGCAAAATAGCGCGAATGTGAACTGCACAAAACTGTGCGACGCGTAAAATAGCGCGAGTGTCAACTGCACAAAACAGTGCGACGCCCAAAATAGCACGAGTGTCAACTGACGCGCAAAATAGTGTGAGTGATAAACTGCACAAAACAGTGCGACGCGCAAAATAGCGCTAGTGTCAACTGCATAAAACAGTGTGAGGCACAAAATAGCGCGAGTGATAAACTGCACAAAACAGTACGAGGCGCAAAATAGCACGAATGATAAACTGCAGAAAACAGTGCGACGCGCAAAATAGCCCGAGGGATAAACTGCACAAAATAGTGCGACCCGCAAAATAGCGCGAGTGATAAACTGCACAAAACAGTGCGACGCACAAAATAGCGCGAGTGATAAACTGTAGAAAACAGTGCGACGCGCAAAATAGCGCGAGTGATAAACTGCACAAAACAGTGCGACGCGCAAAATAGCGCGAGTGTGAACTCCACAAAACAGTGCGACGCGCAAAATAGCGCGAGTGATAAACTGCACAAAATAGTGCAACGCGCAAAATAGCGCGAGTGATAAACTGCACAAAACAATACGACACGCAAAATAGCGCGAGTGTCAACTGCACAAAACAGTGTGAGGCACAAAATAGCGCGAGTGATAAACTGCACAAAACAATGCGAGGCACAAAATAGCGCGAGTGTGAACTGCAGAAAACAGTGCGACGCACAAAATAGCGCGAGTGTCAACTGCACAAAATAGTGCGAGGCACAAAATAGTGCGAGTGATAAACTGCACAAAACAGTGCGATGCGCAAAATAACGCGAGTGTCAACTGCACAAACCAGTGCGACGCGCAAAATAGCGCGAGTGTCAACTGTAGAAAATAGTGCGAGGCCCAAAATAGCGCGAGTGATAAAATGCACAAAATAGTGCAACGAGCAAAATAGTGCGAGTGTGAACTCCAGAAAACAGTGCGACGCGCAAAATAGCGCGAATGTCAACTGCACAAAACAATGCGAGGCACGAGTGTTAACTGTACAAAACAGTGCGAGGCCTAAAATAGCGCGAGTGATAAACTGCACAAAATAGTGCGATGCGCAAAATAGTGCGAGTGTGAACTGCACAAAACAGTGCGACGTGCACAATAGCGCTACTGTCAACTGCATAAAACAGTGCGAGGCCCAAAATAGCGCGAGTGATAAACTGCAGAAAACAGTGCGTCGCGCAAAATACCGCGAGGGATAAACTACACAAAACAGTGCGACGCGCAAAATAGCGATCGTGTCAGCGGCATAAAACAGTGCGAGGCACAAATTAGCGCGAGTGATAAACTGCACAAAACAGTGCGACACGCAAAATTGCGCGAGTGTGAACTGCACAAAACGGTGCGACGCGTAAAATAGTGCGAGTGTCAACTGCACAAAACTATGCGAGGTGCAAAATGCCGCGTGTGATAAACTGCACAAAACAGTGCGACGCGCAAAATAGCACTGTAGACGTCCCCGAACGCCCCGGGAGGGTTAAGTCCCGTTCTGTTCATATTGGGGTCACTACAGTTCAAGGACTCAAATGTCACGGTTCTTAATCTTGAACCAAAGAGTCCAAATCCGGTAAATCGTTTTGAAAACAGATTTTTTGAAAGAAGTGCCAAACATGGACTGCTTCGCCAGATACAGAGTCGCCACCTAAATATTTTTTGAATGGGAAATTTAGGAAACCCTGACTCGGTGCCAAAGGCCACGTGTCCGTCATCACCAAAGTTGGCTCGGGAACTTGGGTACGATTGGGGAAGGTCACATCGTGAGCACCCCCGCTCGCCCGGTCAAAGACCGGCCTCTACTAACCATGATATCTGTTTTTGAAAACCTTGTATGCTCTTATTCTGATTATTAGCCTAGGTTCCTATGTGATGCTCGCAGCAAACAAGTATAGACTGTGCCGCCTAAATTGGAACAAAACATTTCATGTTTGTTTGTTTGAAAATGGTTTGATGGTGCTACCCGCAGGTAGGCTAAGATGCGGATTTGCCACCCTCAGGTGGGCTTAGAAAAAAACATGATTTTGCCACTATCTAGTGGGCTTAAAACAAACATTTGATGAATTGTCCAATCCAAGTAAATCAGCCTCCACCCACAGGCATTCAAGGCAGTTATATCACATAAGCATATAGCCTCATGGTAAGCATGCTATTCATGGCAACACTCACACGCATGCAAGGATGCTAAAGCATAAAACTTACTGAGTACTCCGAGCCAAAACAAAAGCTAATTAGAAATCATGCATGATCCTAATTATACAGAAATGCCTAATGCAACACATGCAATAATGCAACTATAGCAGGCTCGGCTATTCTAAACATGGCATATAGAATGCTACAACTATCATGTATTCAATTTGGAATTGAAATACAAATGCAGTTTGTATGATGCGCCGAGCCCGGTGCGTGCAAGACAGATGAATGATGCAAACATGCTGTCATACTGTATGCTAATTGAAATATGCCCTATATCTAACCATCATAAGCGGGTAAGTAAAAGGGAAGAAAGACGTGGGGTTGGAAGACATACATCACACTCACGCACACTTATTACAATTATGCCCTCGCACAGAGGGTCCGAATAAATAATAATACAGTCCGCAATAAAGAATAATACAGTCCGAATAAATATTACAGATTCTAATTAATTAAACTAAGAAAGCTTTAAAATTGGCTTGCAAGCCAGGGGGTGCCCCGCTTCTGATAAATGATGTATGCTGGACTGTCTTTGCGCAGAAATCCACTGGGATGCCCAATTTAGCCTCTGTTTGCAATATTTCTCGAAATGCGCGCCAAACTCCGAAAATTTGCTGATTCCTTATTTTGCTGCGACAGAGAGCAGGAATAGGGCATAGCAATGTATTTCATAAATATATGCATGCCTCGATCCTCGTGCCACCAATCACGCATATCGATGCATGATGGCCGAGGAATCGGATTGCACAACTCAATATAGAGTGCAATGCAGATGAATGCTACAACAAAACCTAACTCCATCATGGGTAATCCAGAGTGTCGGTGACTTGGGAATTGAGACCCGTTCCGTCACTCGGAGTACGAAACGTGCCTCGTTTCCCGTGCCCGGGCTAACTCCTATCCCGAACACAATACGATATGCATGATATGTATGAAATGCAGCTGATATGCAATCCTAGCATACACAATGCTATGAAAATGAGATGCCTCAAAATGCATGCGCACGGGCGCGCAAACCGAGAAAATGATATAAAGGCATGAAATGGCATGAAATATGATATGCAATGGGACTAAGATGAGATGCCTCGAAATGCGTGCCCGCGGGCGCACAAACCGGGAAAATGGCATACGGAATGCAATGATGCGAAAATGGCATACGGAATGCGATATGGGCTTATACCAACATGAGAGGACCTCAGCCACTCTCACACGGGAGGCCGTCGGATGAAAATGAGCTGCCTTGAAATGCGTGCCGAGGCGGTGGCATACGCAATGCAAATGACATACGGAATGCAAATTGGGCTTACACTAACATGAGAGGGCCTTAGCCGCACTCACATAAGCTGCCGAGAGACAAAAATGAAGTGTCTCGAAATGCGTGCACACGGGCACGCAAACCGAGGCGTGGCCCTAAGGCACAGAAATGACATGCGAATGAGATGTGACATATGGCAAACGGAAAATGCCAATTTCAGCAGCTAAAATGATGCACAAATAGCCCCCTAATTATGACAAAATTACACCCGATGCCCGAAATGCGATGTAATGCACCCGAAATGGCCTACAGCCCTACTAAACATGCATAATTTGACACATGACATGTAAAACAGTAGCAAGGCAGCCCCTAAAATAACATTTTTTTAGTACAAAGCAAGGCTAAACAACAACCACAAGTATGGCAAAATTAGCATGCAAAAATGGGGAAAAAGAGGGGAATTACAAAGCAAGTAGTATATACAATGCTCAAACCAAAAAAAAACAGTTCTAAAACATTAAAGAGGGACCAAAAATATGCACATCTATAAGAGATAACATCCCCCAATTCAGTGTGTAGATATGATAAACAAAGCATGCAAAATAATGAGCCAACGAAGGCTATAACATGAGGTACCATAAGCATACACCAAACAACTTTGGACCCTTGACAAAACATGAATAATGGGCCATTCTAAGACACTTTCTAAGCCTGATGAAGGCTGAAAACAGAAGCTAAGCAAGCCTAACAAAGCATGCAATTTTACGGAATTAAAGAGGATATTACATGAAGTACCAAAAGCATTCACCAAAGGGCCTAAGACCCTTAACAAAACATGATGAGAAGGCCAAAACAAGGATCTTTCCTAGCCTGATGAAGGCTGAAATCAGAATCCAAATAAGCTTAAAGAGGCATGCAAAATAGGAGTAGAACACGAATTCAAAGCAAGTGACATGTAGAGTATGAAAACCAGGTTGAGCCCTCTTCAATATTGAAGAGGAGCTCAAAATAAGCACAATATCAGTTCATGAAATACTCCAAATCAGATCACAAATAGGCCAAATGAATCATGCAATTTTACGGTAAATTGGAAGAATTACAAAGAAAGTGCATGATAGAGAGGCCAAACATGGTTGAGCCCTTCTTCAATGTTGAAGAGGGGCTCAAAATAGGCCCACACACAGTATATTGCATGCTCGAAAACAGATCACTCATGAACTAAAAAAAGCATGCAAAATATTGACTTAGAAGATGCTATTGAAGCAAGAGCATATGATAGAGTCACCAAACAAGGTTGAACCCTTCTACAATGTTGTAGAGGGGCTCAAAATAAACACAAAATCAGTAGGGGTCAGAGCCCAAATCAGTGAGCAAGTAAGGTAAAGATTTGAAGCAAAATTGTGCAAGAAAAAGGGAAATAGTGACTTACCCTTGAAGACAAGCCTTTGGTTGCTTCTTAACTTGAATTTGTTGGTCCTTAGCCTCTGAAAAACACTCCTTTGCTGCTGAAATGGAGGTGGTGGTGGTGAGGCTTAGGGTTGATGAAGAAAAGAGCTAGGGACTTGAAGCTTTTTTGGAGTTTTTGAGGATGAAAATGGAGGCAATGGAAGAGAAGCTCTTGAGGAGAAATCTTGTAACCCTAGGGAAGGAGCTGTCCAGCCCCTTAAATAGGCAAGAAAGGGTGTAAAAGGGGAGGGAAATGCATCCAAGCTTTCCCTCCCAAAATATCCCCCGGAGGGGTGAGATATTTCAAAAAGCAGCTGGACAGCTGTAAAGAGGTGAAAAGCAGAAAGCTGGCCGGCCAGGTACCTTTCTTGAAGGTGGCCGGCCGGCCACCCCAACTGGTCGGCCAGCCACTCCCCCTGGCCGGCCGGCCGGCCATGGCCAAAAAATGAAGTCAAAAATTTCTAGCCGACCACCACACCTTGGTGTCCTCCCAGGTGTGTAGAACAAGGTTCCAAGGTTGGAATTGGGCAACTCTGAAACAGGAGTCACAACATTGGACTTGAAGGAGAGGCTCAAAAATGAAAAACACAATTACTGGCCGACCACCACTTTTTGGTGTCCTCCCAGGTTCCCTCATCACAGATATGTGGTTGTGGTTGGAAGAAAATAACCCTAGGGTGTTCAACATTGGCCCGGAAGTGAGCAAAACGGGCGCCGGAAGAGCATAACTGGTCATCTGAGATAATTGCTGGCCTCCCACCCTCCAGTGATCTTCCTGGTGCTAAAACAGAGGTACCTGCCAAAATTGAACAAAAACTAATGCAAAATGAATGCTCGGGCCCAAACTGCGAGGTTCGGGGCCCGAAAACCGGCTGTAAGCACCGAAAGTGGCATTTAGCCACGAAGCGGGTATCTGAGACCCCAGTGCCCCTCGGTATGATAAAACAGAGGCACTTGCCAAAAATGAACAAAAACCGATGCGAAATGAATGCTCGGGGGCCAAACCGCGAGGTTCGGGGCCCGAAAACCGGCTATAAGCACCGAAAGTGGCATTCAGCCACGAAGTGGGTATCTGGGACCCCAGTGCCCCTCGGTATGATAAAACAGAGGCACTTGCCAAAAATCGGAGGAATCGGAGACGGTTGGGCGGTCCCGAACCGAGGCACACGGCCTGACGGCTCCGAAAACCGGGAACCGGGCTCCGAAATGGGCAAAATGGCCTACGGCCACGAAAAGTAGCCCACGGCCACTGAGAGATAGTCTACAGGACTACTCCCTTCCCTCAGGAAAGAAAACAGAGAAACCGAGTCTGGTTCGCAAACCGAGGCAAGGCACAGAAGAGGGTTCGGAAGTCCGGAGGCAGGGCGCACGGCCGCGACTCTGAGACTTCTGAACGAGCACAATATGCAACATCACCGAGCGCTCAATCGGTGACGTCTGAGTCTTAAGGTCGGTCAAAAATGGGGTGTCTACAGTTGCCCCTCTTTGACAGAACTCGGAAGTCATAACAATGACGAGAGTGAATGTCAAAGCCCAGAGACGACCCATTTTTGACAAGGCCGAAGACTTAGACAATCATACAAGATGAAAAGAGATGTGCCCGCAGGCGTGCCCGCAGGCAGAGGGGGCAAAATGCAAAGTGACATGCACAGAGCCAAATGATCATACGAATGCAGCAAGCTGTAATGAAGCAAGTATTGACAAATAGATGCAACAGTTTTAAGCGAGAATGCAAAGCAACAACTACATTTCATGCAGTTAGGAATGCGGAGAATGATTCGATTCTCGTCGCGTCTCACACGGAGAAGATACGATACCTGCGCGATTCGTCTGGTCGCACCAGCCTCAAATGAACCGTACATACAATATCGTGCCTGCAAAAGAAGGAGATTCAACAAGAACAGTATGCCAACAACATATATTCAATGTGATTCCTATGATTCTGAGAGTTTGACACACACAGTGTCGGCGGGTGAACACATCGCAACGTAAGAAAAGATAATGCGTGACAACGCATGCTCAAGCATAGAAGTATGGTACACCAAGAGATCATGCATGACAATGCAAAATGTTGATTAGAATGCAAGTTATACGCACAACAATGCAAAATGAGCACGAATCGGGGTGCCCGTCGGTTGCGAAACAATGAGCAAGAAAACGCGCATTTCGGCGAACGGCCTCGGTTTCACCTCTCGGACAGGTTACAACATGTTCAAAAGGGATACACCTTGATTTTGATGAATAATGATGAGACACATATCAGAAATTGCAGCTAAAGTTCCAACGGAGCAATTTCGCGCTAGAAAGTGCACTTTTCTCGAACTTTTTCATGTCCCGGGAACTCCGATTTTCCTCAAAATTTGCAGAGAGGTAGGGGAGGGGGTGGGGACCATGGTCGGCCAGGCCATTGCCCTTGGAGAGGCCATCGGCCAGGGGGGAAAAGCAAATGGCCGGCCAGCCAGGAAAGGTGGCCGGCCGGCGACCTGCCAAAAGCAGGGGCATTTTGGTCATTTCGGCAATTTCTATATATATGCTTGCCCATTGCCTCCGAAATCACACCCCAAAGTGTGAAATTCTCTCCTCTTGCTTCCCAAGCCATTTTCTCTTTCAGATCTGCATTTTATACACGCCCCTCGGCCTTCCACGCAAGTTGTTCTCGCGAAATCCTTCAGATTTGAGCACTTTGAGCCGACTAAAATTTGATTTCGGAGCTTCTCTTCTCATTTTCACCACCTGAGGTAAGTTTGTCTCAATATTTGGAATATTTTCTCGGGAGTTGACTTTTGTTGACTTTTTATTTCCCGGGAGTTGACTTTTGTTGACCTTTTCAATTTTGGCTCATTTTTGCTCCTTTTTGCAGATTTCTCGAAATGGCAGGCCATTTTCCTTACGGCGGAGGTCCTCCAGGTGCCGGAGATGATTTCGACATTATGGCATTGCCCCCGAGGGTCCGGCCTTTCATTCCCGATCGATATGCTCCAGCGGTACATAGGCTTCCGCGAGCCGTTTTTCGCCATTTCACCGATTTCAACGATCGGGTACCCGGGGATCTTCTTCTGCGAGAGCCGGAGCAGCACCTCTCTCATGATGCGCGAGAGGTATTTTACTTTATTTCCCGCATTCTTGTGCATTTTGTAGCTTTGCCATGCTTAAACACACAGTTTAGCTTATGACATAGTACTTGCATCCTGAGCATGTGACTTAGCCACTTGAATTTCATGAACACAGCCCATTGACTGATTGTGAACGCAAAGTACACATTAGTTAAAAATTGAACACACGGCTCAAACATTGATTCACCGAACACACAGCCCGAAGTTGAAAATGAGCATACAGCACATATTGACTAAGAGTAGAACACACAGCCCTAAACTCTGATTTTCTGAACACACAGCCCAGATTTGAAGTGAACACACAACCCTCTGATTAAGAGTAGAACACACAGTCCCAAACTCTGATTTACTGAACACACAGCCCAGATTTGAAGTGAACACACAGCCCGCTGAGTAAGAGTAGAACACACAGTCCCAAACTCTGATTTACTGAACACACAGCCCAGATTTGAAGTGAACACACAGCCCACTGATTAAGAGTAGAACACACAGTCCCAAACTCTGATTTACTGAACACACAGCCCAGATTTGAAGTGAACACACAGCCCACATACCAAATTTAGTGAACACGCAGCCCAGATTTAGTGAACACGCAGCCCACTGAGTAAGAGTAGAACACACAGTCCCAAACTCTGATTTACTGAACACACAGCCCAGATTTGAAGTGAACACACAGCCCACTGATTAGGATTTTGAACACGCAGCCCAAAACACTGATTTAGTGAACACGCAGCCCAGATTTAGTGAACACGCAGCCCACTGAGTAAGAGTAGAACACACAGTCCCAAACTCTGATTTACTGAACACACAGCCCAGATTTGAAGTGAATACACAGCCCACTGATTAAGAGTAGAACACACAGTCCCAAACTCTGATTTACTGAACACACAGCCCAGATTTGAAGTGAACACACAGCCCACTGATTAAGAGTAGAACACACAGTCCCAAACTCTGATTTACTGAACACACAGCCCAGATTTGAAGTGAACACACAGCCCACTGATTAGGATTTTGAACACGCAGCCCAAAACACTGATTTACTGAACACGCAGCCCAGATTTAGTGAACACGCAGCCCACTGAGTAAGAGTAGAACACACAGTCCCAAACTCTGATTTACTGAACACACAGCCCAGATTTGAAGTGAACACACAGCCCACTGATTAAGAGTAGAACACACAGTCCCAAACTCTGATTTACTGAACACACAGCCCAGATTTGAAGTGAACACACAGCCCACTGATTAAGAGATAGAAAACAAGTCCAAACTCTGATTTACTGAACAACAGCCAGATTTGAAGTGAACAACAGCCCACTGATTAGGATTTTGAACACGCAGCCCAAAAACTGATTTATGAACAGCAGCCCCGATTTAGTGAATCACGCAGAAACTGTAGCACGTCCGCGGGGGACCTCGGCTACAGTTCGGACTCCCTTTTGTGTCGCGGTTCTAAATCTGAACCAAAGAGTCCAACTCTGGCAAATCGTTTTGAAGAAACAGATTTTTTGAAAAAGTAGTGCCAAACATGGACTGCTTTGCCAGATTACAGAGTCGCCACCTAAATATTTTTTAAAATGGGAATTTAGGAAACCCTGACTCGGTGCCGAAGGCCACGTGTCCGTCATCACCAAAGTGACTTGGCTCGGGAGCTTGGGTACGATCGGGGAAGGTCAGCTATGAGCACCCCCTTTCGCCCGGTCCGAAGACCGGCCTCTACTAACCGTGATATCCGTTTTTGAAAACTTTATGCGTTCTTATTCCGGTTATTAGCCTAGAATTACTATGTTATGCGCGCAACAAACAAGTATAGACTAGATCGCCTAATTTGGAAATAAGCATTGCATATCCGTTTTATCTCGAAAAACGTGTTGGTTTTTGCTACTCGCAAGTAGGCTAAAATACGGATTTCAATGAGTTGTTCCAACTCACGCAATCCAACCTCCACCCACAGGCATTCAAACAGTTTATCTCATGTAAGCACTTAGTCGCATGGTAAGCATACTGTCATGGCAACATTCACACGCATGCGATATGCCAAAGCGTAAAATACTTACATCGTACTCCGTGCCAAAACAGTAAACTAGTTAGCAAACATGCATGACCTAGTTCATGTTAAGTGGCTAATGTAACACATACAGGAGTGTAATCTAAACAGGCTCGGCTAACCCTAAACATGGCACATGAGATGCAACAACTATCACGTATTCAATTTTGAATTGAAATTACGATGCAGTTTGCATGATGTGCCGAGCCCGATGCATGTAAACAAATGCATGAATGCACGCATGCATTGCATAAGGTGTGCTAAAAATAAAATGCCCTAATCTACCATCATAAGCAGGTAAATAAAAGGGATAGAAAGAAATGGGGATTGGAAGACATACACCCACTCACACACACTTATTACAATTTTGCCCTCGCTCGGAGGGACCGAATAATAATACAGTCCAAAGAATAAATGAATAAATAAATTATTACAGAATTTCTAACTATTGAATAACTAAATACAGAATAAAAAGTGGGGCCACAGCCCTGCCTCGGGATGCGCGTGGATGATGCATGCTCGGTCCGACTTGCCCGGAAAAGCCACACCCTAGCACTGCTGCCTTCTGTTTTCTGCTCTGTCTTTCCAAAAAATCCCAAAGTCCTAGAACACCTTCCTTGCATACTGCTGAACACCACCGGCTGAGGGGATAGATCACCGGATGCTTCATTTGACCATCGGCTGCTTGTGGTGTTTATCGGCACAAATACAGTGCCGGTCGGCACTATACACTGCCGGTCGGCACAAAGTTCCTGCAGAGGACAGATTTTGACAGCAGCAGCAGACAGCAATGCAAGGCATGGTTTTTGGGCATATGTCAGCATGTCCAATACCTCCTATCATATTTAGGGACTCAAGGAGGCATGGCTCTTGGTTCTAGGGCTATCAATTATGCATTTGATGCATGATAGCCTAAGGAACCAAGATTGCTATTTCAATGTAAATATGCATGCAACACAAAAATGATACCAAAACTTTATCATGTATGGATCAAAGGTCTTGGAGACAAAGGGGATTAGCTCATTTCATCACTTTGAGTATGAAATGGACTAATCCGCCTTGTGTTCGATATTACGTCCGATCGAACACTTGACACATGCAATGCAAACACATGTCATGCTTATCTTGCCATTTTACTTGGTCAATTTTATTTACTCATTTTAGCATTACCAATTCATCCTTTAATTGATTAAGTCCAAGTGAGAGTCCTCTAATAGGAAAGAGGGCCTAAGCCTCAAGTGTCTTGAGCATGAAGGAGACCCCATGCCGTTGGCTAGTAGAAACCCTCAAGAGGATTAAAGCCATTAAGCATGAACGTCTCAACTTCGTGCTCAAACCGACAAGAGGCTCAAGGCTACTTTCTAAGCAATGAAAATGAAACATGTAAGGAAGTGGCATGAATGGCATGAAGTATGTTATGAAATTGTGTGCAAGACATTACTACAACATGCAAATGGTTCAAGCACTCATGCTCCAATGGACTAATCAACTAGGCATGCAAGAGCATTATACCATAACCACATGAGGCAAGCCTTAAACGACAAAATCAACCCAAAACAGAAATATGCAGCCTTAAAACAGTGTTTCTACATGCCCAAACCCTGCTGGAAATGCCATGAAACATGCACCAAAACAAGCTCAAATGATGTGCCCAAACAATGGGCTCTTGAAGCACATGAACTACAACTATGTAATGCAATGCATGAGAGTTTTATCCAGCCCAAAACAGAGTTTCTATATGTCAAATATGAGCTAAAAACATGCTGGTCATGCACCAAAACAAGCTTGCAAAACATGCTCTCCTTTAGGCCATTCTAAGCATTTAAACCACAACCATGCAAAGCAATGCACAAGCTACATTAACACCTCAAAACAGAGCTTAATCACAGCAAAATATGAACTATTGTAGGCCAAAGTTAAGCTAGCACATGTTAGGAAGATGGGCTAAAACATGAAGCATGTTAGGCTAGCAAGCAAGATTGCACTACAAGTGCAAGAAATAAGCAACAAGGGCCCTATCCACCCCAAAACAGATCTGAAACATGGCAAAATAGGGCCTAAAACATGCTTGGCTTAAGCTAAAACAACCCAAAAAAAGATGCTCTTATATAAGGCTAACAAGGCATAACAACTAGCTACAAGGAGGAGGGGCTAACCCCTCCTATTTGAGACCTCAAAGCTGGTTTTTGATGACTGAAAAACCTCTGAAAAAAAGGTTGTTTTTAGGCCCAAAAGAGGTTTGCTTAAAAGCTCAAAGGTGGATCACAATCTCACAAAAAGGAACCAACAAAGGGAGGACACCCCTTAACTCACAAGGACTTCAATCTACCACTTTTAATACATAAAAATAGAGATTTTGACAGTTGAAAATCAGGCCAAAAGAAGCATGCAAAGATAGCTATACAAGTGCACAAAATCAAGCTTGAGAAGAGTAGGAACTTACCCTTGAAGCTCTGCACCAAAAGGTTTTTCTTGGACCAAAACTAGCCTTAGGAGCTCCAAATACACCTCCAAGGATCACCTCCTCAATATAGGCAAGTTTGATTAAGGATGGAGGCTCAAGAAATGGGAAGAACACTCACTTTTGGGCACTTATATGCTTCTATATATGCAATATAGGAAGAAAGAGAGGGCTGAAATTTGGATGTGGAAGTTCTAGAGAGAGAGGGGTCTTTTAGAGTGAGAAGCTCCAAGACTTGCTTAGGAAGTTCTAACCTTGCAAACATGAGATATATGGCTCTATATATATCAAAAAAGAGCTTTTGGTCGAAATATCTCACTGGAAATATCTGGTACAGTGTATAAGCAGCTGGATGATAAATATCTGTCAAAAAAACTGAGTTCTGGGCACTTTTGGCCGGTCGGCACTCTTTTGTGCCGGCCAGCAATCTTTTCTGGCCGGTCGGCACTTTATAGTGCCGGTGGGTAGCCGGTAAGGTCACCAAGTGCCGGTGGAGGTATAGATTGAAGCCCCGGAAGTTAGCTTTCCAATGGCGCAAACCTTGCATTAAAATTCCTCCTGTGCAAAAAGTTATGCCCTTTTCCGTGAAGCCGCGCAGACTCGATCCAACCGGGATGATGCTCTGCTTCAACCAACCATATCTCCTCCACCCGGACTTGGCTCTAGGAGATTCTTGAACAAAAATGAAGCCCCGGAAGTCTTCTTTTCAATGGTAGTGGCCTCATAGCTAAATTCCAAGTATGCCGGTGAATAAGCCCGATTCAGCGAGGGCTGCTCGACCCTCTTCTACCCGAATTCATGCCGAACTCTTCTAAACCATTTTTTCCCTCTTCTCCTCTTTTCTTCAACTCCAAACCCTAAACAAAGTGTTTGAAGTTTTGCCTCTCTTCTTGCCAAAGAAACTGAACCTGTGGCCTGCACATCTCTCAACATCGACCAAAACATCAGTCACGCCCAAGTCTTGGGGCGGTCAAAAATGGGGTGTCTACAGTTGCCCCTCTTTGACAGAACTCGAAAGTTATAACAATGACGGGAGTGAATGTCAAAGCCCCGAGACGACCCATTTTTGACAAGGCCGAAGACTTGGACAAACAAACAAAATATAGATAACTAAATGGTTGTGCCCGCAGGCTGCCTACGTATCCCTTTGCAAGGAATCAAACCAGCGTAGTTCAGGGGCAAGATGAAAAGGATACTGTAATGAAGCAATTATGCAAAATAAATGCAACATTTTTAAGCAAGTGAATACAGATCTAACTATTTCATGCAGAAAGGATGTAAGAGAGTGATGAAATAGGGAGCATAATAGATACAAAGGTGACATACTCCAACCACGCTGGACTCGTGAGTGGAGGAAGAACAACGAAAATCAAACAGGGGCGCGTTCCACGCAACCCAAGATAAATTCCAAACATGCTAAAAAACGTGTGAGGAAGAGGACACTCAAACCATGCTGAAATCATGAGAGGAGGTCCAGCAACAACCGCCCAGCGCGTCTACACGCAACCTGGGATAAATTCCAAACACGCTGAAATCGCGTAGGAATGGGACACTCAAACCGCTAACAATCATGAGAGGAGGTCCACGCAACCCGCCCAGCGCGTCTACAACGCAACCTGGGATAAATTCCAAACACGCTGAAATCGCGTAAGGATGGGACACTCAAACCACGCTGAAATCATGAGAGGAGGTCCAACGACAACCCGCCCAGCACGTCTACAACGCAACCTGGGATAAATTCCAAACACGCTGAAATCGCGTAAGGAACGGGACACTCAAACCACGCTGAAATCGTGAGAGGAGGTCCAACGACAACCCGCCCAGCGCGTCTACAACGCAACCTGGGATAAATTCCAAACACGCTGAAATCGCGTAAGGAACGGGACACTCAAACCACGCTGAAATCGTGAGAGGAGGTCCAACGACAACCCGCCCAGCGCGTCTACAACGCAACCTGGGATAAATTCCAAACACGCTGAAATCGCGTAAGGAACGGGACACTCAAACCACGCTGAAATCGTGAGAGGAGGTCCGAAAACAACCCACCCAGCACGTCTACAACGCAACCTGGGATAAATTCCAAACACGCTGAAATCGCGTAAGGAACGGGACACTCAAACCACGCTGAAATCATGAGAGGAGGTCCGAAAACAACCCCCAGCACGTCTACAACGCAACCTGGGATAAATTCCAAACACGCTGAAATCGCGTAAGGAACGGGACACTCAAACCACGCTGAAATCGTGAGAGGAGGTCCGACAAACCGCGAAACATAGGGACATATCCCAGTGTTTCGAAAAAGAGTATTCATAACAATGTGATTGAAACGTGCGTGACAACGCAGGTGAAAAGGTGTATAACAATGCCAATATAATGTGCATAACAATGCAGGTGTAACGGTACATAACAATGCAATTATGGTGTGTGCATCACAGTGCAAGCAGGAGAAGTGCATAACAATGCAATATAGGTACACAAGACAGTGCTATGAGGTGCACGAAAGAGGTGTGATAAAAATGCATTTTCTATGCAAGTATGGGGGCATTTAACATGTACTTTGGTGCCTCTGATTTACCTCTTAGAGGGCTTTGCAACACACTCTACTCGAAAAGGGAACTCCCTGTTTATGTTGACAAGAGTTAACATCTGTTGCTGCTTTAATTGCCGTTCCGACTTGAAGCATGCTTATACTTGAGGTAGAGGCGCACTCATACTTCTGAGTAGTGACAAGGCCTAAAGCGGTACATCCGGAGTACAATCACGGAATTTTCTGAAGTTGAAGCATACTCAGATGCCTCGATTTTCGCTCTTTTTCTTTTGCTTTGCAGTCCGAAACCAATATAGCTTCAGATAGGTCCCTGTTCTACTGTTCACACATGACCTGGGTTGAATCCTGCGGTTTTATGAAAGAACAAATTCCTTTTGCACAAATGTGGAGAATGGCACAGCACTTTGAGAACACAACAAATCATTTTTGAAATTGAGAAAATAAGTTCTCGACCGGGTATTGAGCCTACAACTGAACACAGCAAAGACGACCCAACAATGGAAAATAAAGGTAAACAACCTAAACACATCTATTGACACTTGAAACGACTCAAAACAAGAATCGAGACAAACAAAACAAAAGACATGACACACAGACGTGCACAAGGAGCCTGTTTCTCCGGGTAGTGTTTCCCACCCTTTCTCATTTGTGATCCTCACATCACTCGGCCCTCAAGCTCTATTTTTCTGAAAAAGCCCTTTTCTCACTTTTTCTCTCATCGCACATCTCTCTATTCTTCAATCTCTCATTTTTCCCCCCCCTGGGTGGTTGATGGACAAACAAGAAGGTGCGGGCTCTTGTCCCTAACGTTCTGCTAGATTCTTTTTCTTCCGCAGACAGCAGTGAACTTTCCCACAGAGAGGTTGTGCCACAACTGGGTGTGTAGCAAATCTGCAGCTAACATCGGTTGATGATGCCCTGCTGGGGAGTTTGGACGTGGTTAGATCTGTCCAGATGAGGAAGTGGAACATCTCGCCCCATTCCAACTCGTGCTTCGCACTCGACTTGATTCCTCGTTGCTTGGAGGATGAGGGAGCTTTCAGCCCTTTGTTGTTAACTTCAGTTGTGCCCTCTTCTGGCAGGCAGAGTGCCCTTCTTGGCGAGTATGTTGAAAATGGGGGAAAGACAGGAAGCCTGACTCAACTGTGCCCCTAGTTCATCATTTTGACCATTTTTTGTTTTGGTTTTAAAACAATTTTGACCAACATGAAAGTTAGATTAACATGCTTATTCGATTTTTGATTTGAAATCATGCAAGTCAGGCTATGAGCACTGAAAATTTTCCTTTTTTGGGTCCAAGAAATGGTCCAGTTTTTGGAAAAGATGGAACAATTTTCGAGAAAATTAGTCAACCTCAGTAAAAATTCTCAAAAAGGGTTGTTGCAAACGGCCAATGCTCAACAAGCACGGAACCTACTCTTGAGATGTGCAATCTCGGATCCATAAGCAATGGAAAATTGCCCCTTGTCTGAAGGACACTGCATGGCAACGGAAAGTTGCCCCTTGTTTGAAGTGACACCGCGACGTTTTGAATGGCAACGGAAAGTTGCCCCTTGTTTAGATAGCATCACAGCGTATTGAAATCAATCCTTCAGAGCGACGATCACAACCGAACTCTCGGATACAGAGAAGGCAAAGATGATCAAAACCATTTCATGGACACAACTGAATTTGAAGTGTTTTAGGGCTGGACTTCAGAATGAAGTTGCCTACGTATCCCAAAGATGGGAATCAAGCCTTACGTAGTTCGGGGTTAAGGTACACTCGGGTATTTAACCTCTCCTTTTTATGCTCTAACTTTTGCCAAGGCGCCTGTTGCAGGTTTTCGACCTTGCGAGCTTTATTCTTCTTTCTTTTCTTTCTTTTTCATTTTTTTCTCTTTTTTTTTCTTTTTCTTTTAGGCTCTAACTTTTGCCAAGGCGCCCGATGCGGGTTTTCGACCTTGCGAGCTTCTTTTTCTTTTCTTTTCTTTTTCTTCTTCTTTTGTTCTTCTTTTTTTTCTATATATTTTTTCTTTCCTTTTGTATGTATTTTTTGCTTGCTCTAACTTTTGCCTGGGTCGCCCTTCCGGGTTTTCGGCCCAGCGAGCCTCTCAAAGGGTAAAAGTGTAGCGAGTCCATGCCAAATGGTTTTAGGGTTTTGATGCCATCCGTATCCAGGAGAGTGGCTGTTGATTTGCAAGAGAACTCATCTTCGGCTCTTCGGGCACATCTGACATCTTTGCCCCTAGTTTGAGGGGGGGCTTCTGATCTAGCTTCCCAAGCCTCTCTTGACGACATCTGATCTTCTTGATTTGACTTTCTTGCCTCTTGTTCGAGGGCTGCTTTGAATCTGGTCTCACAGGCCTCACATTGTGGTTGACCGTTGAACATTCTGAATGCAAGTTCAAGGTTTGAAGGTAAGGGCTCAAGTCTCGAGGCTGAGAGCGATCCTAAGCTGCGCAATCTCAAGAGCGATTCCACACATGTCGTTGCAGGACCGCGCAAAACATTTTTTGAAAGTTTTTAAGAAAGCGACAAATCGCTCGCGCTGAAGACAGTGTGGGACCAATCTGGGTCAAGCTAGGGTCCTTCTCAGTACTCACACTAACAAGCATGATTTCATTCATTAAGGGCTTAGCACGCCTCTCTTTCTCTCAATTGATCAAATTTTTGCAAATCCCAAGGAATTCCTTCCTCTTCGTTTTCACCACAGTGTTTGAAAAAGTTTTGACAAATTTAGGCCAATGCAATGAATTCAAGGCACAGAAAAGACATAGCTTCTAGTCAAATACTGCCATCTCATTTAGAATTTCTGGCACAACTGGCACACGGCAGATACAAACACAAGAGTGTGAAAATCACTGCTGTTCCATTCAAATCCTCTGGTGTAACTGGCTCCACGGCAGAAACAGACTCAAAAGAAAATGAAAAGACAAACACAAAACAAAATGGTGATGCCTGAGGTAACAACCCCGGAATCACGCGACTCTAGCAAAACAGGACTGACTCGATACAACAAGACAGACCCGACTGACTCAGTATGAAAAGAATGACCCAATACAGAATGACAAGACTGACCCAATACCCAAGTCAGAAAGCAAAATTAATGTCATTTGTACATTGCTCAAAACAGTGCGTGCCATTCCCACGTCTGGAGTTAATCGAGCGCCGCCCGCAGGTGGTTCATCTCCTGATCACATTCACATTATCCCTCAAGTTCACCGATCCAGTGCCGATAGACTTTGTAGGGGCTGGTGCGACGATGACCTTGTTGTCAATCAGATCTTGTATTTCGTGGCGGAGACGATAACAACTGTCAGTGACATGGCCGACTTGTTGATGGAAGGCGCAGTACTTGGCTGGATCATGAGAGGGAGGAAGTTTATTTGGCAGTGGCCGCAGCTCCAGGGGTTTCAGGTGCCCCTTTCTAATCAAGACCCTCAAGGCCGCTGATAGAGACATGTACAGTGGGGCGAACACTCTCTGGCCCCGAGGTGGGTATTTGTTCGTTTGTGGCTTTTTGCTGGATGCACTGGCAGGGGGATTAACAGGCGCTGACTGGGTTTGCTGATCTCTTCCGAGCACGAGACCAGAGCTGAAAGGAACATTCCTGGTACAAAGGCATTTTCCGCAGCTTGCCCCTTGATTCAGACGGCTCTCATTTTGAGTGGCAAAAGTGTCATCCACAGTTTTTGCAACAAATGCGAGTACTTGCTTTGTTCAGCCCTTTGACTTTCAAAGCCTCAATATCCCGCCGAAGATGTTCATCAATGGGCCCCTTTGCCCCTGGCTTGTTCTTATCACTGGCATCCACTTTGCTAAAAGATTGGCCTTCTTCCAATGCAGCCTGTCCCAAGGTTGGGGAGCCTTTAGACATGAACTCTCTGGTACGTGATGTGGTTGATGATGGGGCCAAAACCCCAAAGGTTAGATCTGCCACAGTTCTCTGAAGATCTTCGATCATCCTCATCAGCTCGGAAGTAGTGGGTTCATGGGTTTGAGATGATTGGGGTTCAGACGCACCCATCATGCATAAGTCCATGCTTTTTGGGATAAACACCTCAGGCTTGGGTAGATGGGCCAGGGTGATGTATATGCTGGGGTCGTAAGGGACGGCCAATATATGGATGAGGTTGAGATGTAGAGGTGACGAGTCAGTACTAACCTGAGGTCCTTTTGGTGGAGCTAGGGTCTTTTCGTCAATAAGATCTTGAATCTTATGACGGAGGCGGATGCAACGGTTCGTATCATGACCGTGCTGCTAATGATAGGCACAGTATTTAGCTGGGTCATATCTTGGTGGAAGGGGGTTTGGAAGGGGTTGGGGTTCTAGGAGTTCTAGGTGCCCTTCTTCTTGCAGCTTTTTCAAAGCTTGAGAGAGACTCATGTAAAGAGGATGGAATTTTCGGGCTTGGGGCCGAGTTGAAGTGGTTGGTTTTTGGCCATTGAGGGAAGTGGTGATAGTGCCTACTTCTGAGCATTTCGCAGCTGTGCTACCATCAGTAGTAGCATTGGGACTGTGAGCAACATTCCTCTTCAAAGGCTCATTATCTTTTGCAAAGATCCCTTGTCGGATGGCATCCTCGATTTGAACCCCCATCTCATGTAAATCGGAAAAAGTAGGGAAGGGGAGGACAATCATTTTTTGCATCAATCTGGGTTGGAGGTTGCGCACAACCATCCTTATCTGGTCTTTGTCGGAAGGCCTTACAGCCATCATCGAGGCCTTTGCTCTCCATCTCGCCACAAATTCTGAAAAACCCTCTTTTGGCTCTTGGCGGGTGACTTCAAGATCACGGATTGTGACCTCAATCTGTGTGTTGTAGGAGTACTGATCACTGAAAGCCTCAGCCATCTCTTCCCAATTCTGTTTCACAGAGTTCTCCAATTTCGCATACCAGATTGCAGCTATCCCAGACAGGGTCCGGCCGAATAGTGACAATTTCTGGGCTGTGGTCAAACCCATTGGTCTCAGGATATCAGAAAACAGGTGGAGGTGCACCATTGGGTCTCCAGAGCCATCAAATCGATCAATATGAGGCATTTTGAATCTGTCGGGCAGCGTCACAGCTGCATCGGTGTATCCATCTTCAATATCGGGGATAGTCTTGACTCCCTGAGATCTCTTGAACAGCTTTTCAAGCTTGCTTAACTTCAGTGCGGTAGGGTCAGTCTCGAACTCAAAGGGAGAGTCCGGTAGGTTGGTGGGTGTTTTGGATTGCTGGGGTAAAATTGGGTGCGGAGCCGACCCTACCGGAATGTCCGTACCTTCCTGGACATTGGGTGTTTCCCCGGGTGTCTGAACCCCTGGTGGTGGAGGAGCTTGATGCGAAGCAGATGCTCCGGTTTGTTGCTCTAGCCTGGCAATTGTCTCTGCCTGTTGGGCTATGACCACAGCCCGTTGCTTGGCGAATTCTGCTTGACAGACAGCGTCTTGCTGCATGGTTTTCATACTATCCTGGAGTTGGCGCACCATCTCTTCCAAACTCGACATATTGTCCTGATCTAACTGAGTAATCGGTATATCTGTGTCTGCAGTAGGCTCGGTAATCTCAATCCGACTGCTCAAAGATCACTGATCTGGTAGCTGTGGTACCGGTGGTCTATGCCTGACTAGCCTTCTCTGGCCCTGATTACCCTTGAACTGAGTTTCTGACCTGACAAAGTCTATCAGCACAAATCCAATGTTCCTGGGGGATAGTGGAGCCTTCTGAAGCTATGATTCCAGGACTACCTAGCAAAAGAGAAAACAGACAACATCTCAGCTCAACCTCACTGGAACGGATACGAGCAAAGCTAAATGACTGTATTCTATTACTGATCACTGTTCCCCGAAATCACTGCCCCAAATCTAAATCTGATACCCGCAGATATAACTGGTTCTCAAAAATACTGTACTGGTGCCCTCAGGCCGGATACCCAAACTTGCAAACTGATATATGCATTCCCTGCAGAGATACACTCTAAAAGCACATAACAGGTAGAAGAGAGCCAATACACCCCTATGTTGGGGTAGGGTTTCCCTGTCCTATTTTGTCAGGAGCTAGGGTTTCACTACGCACGCAGCGGTTTCAAACAACCTAACATCGGGTAAGCAACCTGTCCTAGTTTGGAATGGTCACTATGGATCCGAATATGCACTAGGTCGAATAGTCAAAAGGGGTGCCCCGGTAAAACCGGGGTTTGTGTTCCCATACTGGCAGAGCCCGCAACCGGTCAGCCTTATGGACAAGTCTTGACAAGACAAGCCTCCGGCAAACCGCTCAGGAATAGCAGATGGCCAACACGGTGTCCTAGGCGCACCAATGCAAATGCAATGCAAAGAGACACATAGACGTAGTCAAAACAGGATATCACGAGTTCGAGTC
>JAPPVO010000639.1:0-20804 GCA_030407325.1 Camellia japonica | reverse complement strand
GGATGAACCTCCTGAACCCACGGACGAGAGTTCCGCTGCAGAAAAGAGTGCTTATGATAAGTGAGGAGCCAATCGCTTAAGCCTAATGCTCATAAAGTCACATATTAGCCAGAGCATTAGGGGCTCAATCCCACCATCTGATAAGGTCAAGAACTACATGAGGGCTATTGAAGAGCAATTTGTTAGTTCTGACAAAGCATTGGCAACACTAATGAACAAACTATCAGGAATGAAGCATAACAATTCTAGGAGTGTGCGTGAGCACATTATGGAAATGAGGGACATTGCAGCTCGTCTTAAGTCCTTAGAGATTGAGATTTCTGAGTCATTCCTTGTCAATTTCATACTCAATTCTCTTCCTGTGGAATATGGAGCATTCCAAATTTCTTACAACACACAGAAGGAAAAATGGTCTATCAATGAACTTTTGACCATGTGTGTTCAAAGGAGGAGAGATTGAAGCATGGAAAAGTGGAAAGTGCTCATTTAGCAACACATAAAGGAGGGCAATGGAAAAAGGGCAAAGGTGATCAGAAATGGAAGAAGCTTGGTAAAGTGCCATTTAAAAATCATGGCAATAAGGATGCATGCTTCTTCTGCAAGAAAAAGGGTCACATGAAGAAAGACTGCCCCAAGTATAAGAAATGGCTTGAGAAGAAAGGTAATCTCATATCTCTTGTGTGTTATGAATCTAATTTTGTTAATACTCATCAATATGATTGGTGGATTGATTCGGGTTCTACAATTCACATTGCTAATACCATGCAGGGCTTCCTCAGCCTAAGGAAACCGACGGGAAGTGAACAAGGCATCTATTCGGGCAATGGGATGCGTTCGCACGTCGAAGCTGTTGGAACTTTCCGACTTGTTTTAAAAAATGGCTTTGTTTTGGATCTTGAAAACGCATTTTACATTCCATCTTTTTCAAAAAACTTAATTTCTGTTTCTAGACTAGTACCGTTTGGATTTGAATTTCAGTTTGTTGGTGCAAATTTTAGTTTGTTTAAAGACTCTGTTTCTGTAGGATTTGGTACTTTAATTAATGGTTTGTACAAATTAAATCTGGATCCTGTTTTTGAACAAAATCTTTTAACCTTGCATGGTGATATTGGCATTAAGCGTAATATTGTTGATGAGTCCTCCTCTATTCTTTGGCATAGGAGATTGGGACATATCTCCATTGAGAGAATAAAGAGGTTGGTTAATGATGAAGTCCTTCCGACTCTTGATTTTACCAACTTTGGTATTGTGTGGACTGCATAAAGGGAAAGCAGACCAACAAGACCAGTAAAGGTGCCAAAAGGAGTGAGGAAATTCTTGGAATCATACACACTGATATTTGTGGACCATTTACTCCACCTTGTCTGAATGGTCAGAGATATTTTATCTCATTTATTGATGACTTCACACGATACATGTATCTCTACCTCTTGTTTGATAAGGCCGAGGCACTTGATGCCTTTAAAGTTTATAAAGCAGAGGTAGAGAAACAAACAGAAAAGAAAATTAAAATTGTGAGGTCAGACAGGGGTGGAGAATATTATGGGAGGTACACAGAATTGGGACAATTACCAGGTCCATTTGCTAAGTTCCTTAAGGAAGAAGGCATTATTGCACAATATTCAATGCCTGGCACACCACAACAAAATGGTGTTGCTGAAAGAAGGAACCGAACACTTATGGACATGGTAAGGAGCATGCTTAGTTATTCTAATGTGTCTATAAATTTATGGAGTGAAGCTTTGAAAACCGCTGTGTATATCTTAAACAGGGTTCCATCCAAGGTTGTTCCCAAAACACCGTTTGAGTTATGGAAAGGATGGAAGCCAAGTTTAAGACACTTACACGTTTGGGGTTGTCCAGTTGAAGTGAGGGTGTATAACCCACATTTAAAGAAATTGGACCCCAGAACAGTTAGTGGTTTTTTCATAGGCTATGCGGAAAACTCCAAGGGTTACAGATTTTATTGTCCTTCAAATTCACTTAGAATTGTTGAAGCCAGAAATGCTAAGTTTATTGAGGAAGTTGACCCTAGTGGGAGTTACCCTCGAAAGATAGAGTGGAAGGAATCACGGGATCCGGATACAACACCCATGAATATAGGTGAATTGGTTGTCTTTCAAGATAATCAACCCGATATTCTTGAAAATCAACAAATTCAAGAACTTTCACCACAAGAGGAACAAGTCAACATAGAGCCTGTAGCTCAAGTCCCAATTGAGACTACAGAATTAAGGAGATCCTCACGAGCTAGAAAGTCAGCAATTTCTGGTGATTATTTTGTATACTCAATGGAGTCTGATTTTGACATCGGACCTAAAGATGATCCTATTTCATTTTCCAATGCCATGAATAGGGATGATTCTAAATTATGGTATGATGCCATGAAGGAAGAGTTGGAATCTATGGCTAAGAATCAAGTTTGGAAATTGTCGAGTTGCCTAAAGGAGTTAAAGCGGTTGGCTGTAAATGGGTCTATAAGACCAAGAAAGACTCAAATGGCAATGTCGAACGATATAAAGCCAGACTCGTAGCTAAAGGTTTCACTCAAAGAGAAGGCATCGATTATCATAATACATTTTCTCCGGTTTCAAAAAGGATTCATTTCGAATTATCATGGCATTAGTAGCTCATTTTGATTTAGAGCTACATCAAATGGATGTGAAAAGCATTTTTAAATGGGGATCTTGAGGAAGAAGTATACATGAACCAACCTGAAGGTTTTTGTTCTGATAAAGATAGTCACTTAGTTTGCAAGCTCAAGAAATCCATATATGGACTAAAACAAGCTTCCCGACAGTGGTATTTAAAGTTCCACAATGTTATTACTTCATATGGTTTTACGGAGAATGTTGTGGACAACTGTATATACCTTAAGGTTAGTGGGAGCAAATACATTTTTCTAGTTCTATATGTGGATGACATTTTACTTGCATCTAATGATTTGGGATTGTTGCATGATACTAAACAATTTCTTTCTCAAAATTTTGAAATGAAGGATATGGGTGAAGCTTCTTATGTCATTGGCATAGAGATTCACAGAGATAGGTCCAAAAGGACATTAGGACTGTCTCATAAAGCCTACATTGAAAGAGTTTTGGAGAAATTCAAGATGAGTGATTGCACTCCTAATGCAGCGCCATTTTAAAGGGTGACAAATTCAGTTTAAGTCAATGTCCGAAGAATGATTTGGAAAAGGAACAAATGGTTAGCATTCCCTATGCGTCTGCCGTAGGCAGTTTAATGCATGCTGGTTTGTACACGACCTGACATTGCATTTGCAGTTGGGATGCTTGGAAGATACCAAAGTAATCCAGGAATGGAACATTGGAAGGCTGCAAAGAAAATCATGAGGTACTTAAAGGGAACCAAGGACTACATGCTTACTTACAAGCATGTTGACTGTCTTGAGGTGGTTGGATATTCAGACTCGGATTTTGCGGGTTGTCAAGATTCCAGAAAATCCACTTTAGGATATGTCTATCTGCTAGCAGGCGGTGCTGTTTCATGGAAGAGCGCCAAAGAGACGATAATTGCATCGTCAACAATGGAAGCAGAGTTTATAGCCTGCTTTGAAGCAACCTCACAGGCTATTTGGTTAAGGAATTTTATCACAGGGCTTCGAATTGTGGATTCAATTTCTAGGCCATTAAAGGTTTACTGTGATAATTCGGCTGCGGTTTTCTTCTCTAACAACAACAAAAGTGGTAGCCGAAGCAAGCATATTGACATAAAGTATCTTGCTATTCGAGACCGTGTTAAGAAGCAAGAAGTCAGCATTGAGCATATTAGTACCGATATGATGATTGCAGATCCCATGACCAAAGGTCTTTCTGTAAAGGTGTTTTCAAAACACGTTGAGGGCATGGGACTGATTGGTTAGCTCAATAATTTTTCTAGTTGTTGTTTTATTTTGTTTTGTCATGACATTTTGATTATTATTAGTGAAAAGCATCATTTTGTGCACCTAAAGTATTTGTGATGCTATGCAGTCCATTGGGACTATTGATCCATAGGGATCATTGGACCCAGAATAACTTATTAGAAGTTATTCATAAAGAATGACACCACATAAAGTTGAGAGTGTGATACAATGTAATACATGGAAGGAAATACTTAATTGATAGAGTATAACCGCCATGATTCGTGTATTATACTCTAAGGTTTGGGTATTTATGATCAATCAGTTTGTTAGTTACCCGACAGTCAACAACATGTGTTATATGTGCCAAGTGGGAGAATGTAAGAATATCCATAAAGTGGCCCATATGCCACATGTTTGTTTTATTTATTTATTTATATATATATATTTATTATATATATTTAATTGGTTTAATGACTAATTAATTGGTTTAATGACTAATGGGTAACATGTCTGTTCACTATCCCATATGGTGGTTTCATGGGACTTTACAACTTCCCTGATGGTGGGAAGTTATAAGGAGTTACTTGGATATGGGTCCAAGCCTATCTATATATATGCCTGTGATAGCCATCAAACACAGACGTTGTTTTGTGAATAGAATAGGCTTGAAACTCTGTCCTTTCACTTTTCCCATATGGTTCTGTAAAAGTGTTCTGTGAGTGGGCTTTTACATTCAAGTTTGATCATTCAAGGATAAAGATTCAAAGGCTTGAACATCATGGCAGGAGGTATTCTTCTTTCTGAATTAAAATTATTTTAATTCTCACAAAACAAGCTTGAAACTAAGCCCTTGAGAATGAGAAGTAATCATGGTGTAATCAAGATTAGTATGTACCCTCCTTTGTTATAGAATAAAATCAAGATTTGTGGTTGTACATGTTTGTGTGTCATTGTGTTTTGTTTGCATATATATCAAGAATATTAGCTAAGCCAGCAAAACACCAATTAAGCAGCACACACACACACACACACACACACACACACACACACACACACACAACACACACACACACACACACAGAGCTTACCGTCAGTGAAGGATAAGGCAACATGGCTGGTGGCACATAGTATCAGTAACAACACCGTCACCCTCAACATTGTGCTATGTGTGAGAGAGAGAGAGAGAGAAGAGAGAGAGAGAGAGAGAGAGAGAGAGAGAGGAGAGAGAGAGAGAGATTTTGGTAGAGGAAGAGGTTTGTGTGGAAATCTGAGAGCTGTGTTGTGGGTTTTATGTATTTCAATTTCTGATAAAGCCCCTACTATTGTATGTAATTACCAATATACCACAAGAAACTTCAATTTAGTGTCACCAATGTTATTTAATTAATAAAAAATATATACAAATCAACCTTCTAAATTAACTTTCTAAATCAATTATGTGTAAATGATATGATTAATTCATGATTAGACAAAAAATACACTATAGAAAGTAGAGGTGAGCAGCGGATATTTTTTTCGCTCAAACCGACCGAATTGAACCAATCTGTCACATTTTGGACAGATGCATAATGACGAGTGGATGGCTGCAAATTAATTTTTTCCAATCCGCTTAGTTTTGGATGGATGACGGATTCGAGATTCCTTTAGTCGCAATCGAACCGCCAAACCGCGAGCACTCCTAATAATTTGTAAGACTTTGTGTTTTCAATTTGTTTAAATACTCTGTTTATATTTTCAATTGAAAAAGAATTTAGATATTATGTAGTTTTGTAATTTATTTTCAATTTGGAAATCCTTTTATCAAATGGCAAGTGTTGATGTTTTGGTATTTTTGTGTGAAAAATATAAGACTTAATTTTGTCATTTTTAAAAAAAATCAAATTAAATAGTTTTGAATAAAAAAAAAGTAATGAAATAATTTTGATAATGCATGATTTTTTATACGTACTTATTCATAGTATTTGACAATTTACTTGATAATCTTTTGGTTATGTTGAGTTGAATTGTTATTCAAAAAAAAAAATGTTGACAAGTTGTATTATATTTAAAATTTGTAAAAATTTAAACTGTCAAACCGATTTGTTTCAATCCGTCAATTTGCCAATCCGTTCAATCAGCATCCGTCAATCGACAGACGGATGCGGATTGAATTTTTTCAATCCGTCAATCTGACGGATGGATGACAGATTAAAATTTCTTTGGCCGTAACCGAACCGTAAACACCCCTAACAAGAAATGGGCCTATTACCGCATTTATTTATGATGGGATATTTTGAGAAGATAATTAAAAGCTATTTTTTGGCTTTTTTTTGACTTTTTGTGAGAGAAAGACTTTTAACCCACTTCCCAAAATAGGCCGACGTTTAGAAAAACACCACTTTTGATATACAATGACAACATTTAAGAAATGTTGCCTAAAGGACGGACTCAAACAGTACCATTTTAAACTTAAATCCTTGATACAGTTATTTGTACAAAACTCACCGTGAAATGACGAGATTCACCGTGTTCTCTTTTCCTCTCTTACATGCTCGAACTTATTTTCTTCTCTCTCACGAGAGAGATACCTTAAATATTTTAATAAAATGTCACATTATTAAATTTGTAAATTTATTTTTTAAATTAGATTAGCACTATTCTAATTTAATTTCAATGAAATGTTTTTCCATCACTACAAGAAACAGCATCTTTAGCGACTAAAAAAGCACATTTGGTCACTGAAAGTATAGGTTTTGGCGACTAAAAAAGCATTAGTAGCCAAAAGAAAAGATTTTTGGCGACTAAAAAAATTTTAGTAGCCAAAAGTATAGGTTTTGGCGACTAAAAATCTGTTTGGTCGCCGATATATGGCTTTTACAGACTAAAAAAATTTTAGTAGCCAAAAGTAAGGCTTTTTGGAGACTAAAAAAACCTTAGTAGCCAAAAGTGAGGCATTGGGCGACTAAAAAGATGTTTGGTCACCAAAAGTGAGGCTTTTACTGACTAAAAAAATTTTAGTAGCCAAAAGTGAGGCTTTTTGGCGACTAAAAAGAAGTTTAGTCGCCAAAAGTGGTAATTTTAGCGCGGGAATTAAATTTTTTAACGACTAAAAAATAATTAGAAGCCAAAAGTATAGAATTGGCGACTAAAAAGAAGTTTAGTCACCAAAAGTGATCTCTCTTTTTTTTTTCTAGTAAATAATTTATTTTTACATAAATTATGTTCAATAAAAAATAATTATCTTTATATATATACTTTTATATTAATACGGGTCTATGTACTATATAAATAATATATGTTGCATATATAATCATATGGTGTTATAGAGACGTAGTAGAAAGAATGTGTTGTATAAGGTTTATGGTGCGGGAGGTTGATGGTTTGAATCTCCACAAGAACAGATGAGAAGCTAGTGAGTGTAAATTTTTTTTTTCATGAATGAGCTTTTGGTGACTAAAAGGTTTGGTTGCTGATTCCTTGAGTATTGGCGACTAAAACATTGGTCGGTAAATATATAATTTAAAAAATATAATTGACTATTGGTAACCAAAATTTTGGTAGCTAACGACTTGCTTTTTGCCGACCAAAGATTTTTTGGTCGACAAAACCCTCTAAGACCTTTCCTGACAGGGTTTTGCCGACAAACATAGCGACCAAAATTTTTTGTTGCAGAATGTCATTGGCGACCAAAAAACAGACAATTGGCGACTAATATTTTAGTAGCTAAAAGTGACTCTTTTTGTAGTGCATTGAAGAATGCAATTAATCTTCTCATAAGCCGAATTAAAAATAAGTTGGGTTTTTACATTGTCTCCATATAAAAATAATAGGGCAAAATTCACTTTATCCCTTTGTGATTTTGCGACGGAGATTTTATCTCCTTATGGATCAAATATAAGTAGAGAAATGTCTTACAATTTTGGACTAAAATGTTACAGTTAGTATTCCATTAAAAATAACGGCAGGTGTGCTACATTTTCCCAAATTGAGAGTGGGCAATGCAAAAATCATTAGTCAAAGTCAAAAATTGAATAAAATGTCAATAATACCTTGGGTAAACTACCAATAGGACCTAATAGTTGGACTTAATTCCCATCAAGTTCTATTGAAAATAAGTCTTGATAAAATTGTTGTTAAAAATAATTTTTTTGTGACAATTTTTTATATATGTCGCTAAAAATTGACAATTAGTGACTTTTTTTTTGTCATAATTTTTATAAATTGTCGCTAAAACTTACAATTAGTGACCTTTTTTTATGACAAATTTTCCCATAGGACCTATTAGACAATAAGTCTACTTATTAGGACCTACACGTAAGTATCCCTAATACCTTCATATTCATCTTATTCTTTAAATTAAATCTTAATCCTAACTAGACCCTCCTAATTGTTATCTTTTATCAAATAATTTAATTTAATTTAAAATGTTATTAAATGAGAAATTAAATTAATAATTAAATAGTAGATTAAGGTAATTTTATGGTTAATTTAATATATATATATATATATAATGTAAATGTTTAATTTGAAAATATTATTAAATAATAAATTGGGTTAAAATTAAAAATTAGATTAAGGTAATTTTATGATTTAATTTTATTGTATAAATTAAGGTATTTAGGTTAACTATGATTTAACTTGTTAAATTTTTAAATAAGGTAATTTTATGGCAATAAATTAGGGTGTTTAGTTTAATTTATGATTTAATTTGTTAAATATATATTTATATGTTAATCAAAATTGTATTAAATAAGCTAATTTTATTGTAATAATTACGGCGTTTAGTTTAATTTTTTATTTAATCGGATATATTTTTATTTTAAATGTTATTAAATAAAAAATTAGAATAAAAATTTAAAATTAGATTAAGATAATTTTATGATTTAATTTTTTGGTAATAAATTAAAGTGTAGATTAATTTTTTGGTTTAATTTAATTTATGATAACTATATGTTTAATTCAAAATGTAATTAAATAAGGTATTAGGTTAAAAATTAAAAACTAGATTAGTATGATTTTATTTGCTAAATAGGAAATTATATGAGAGAGAGAGAGAGAGAGGGAGAGAGAAAAGAATATATTATAGGGATATTTAGGTAATTTGCCTTACTTTTAACAAAGTTACCTTTACACTTTAGTCCAAAATTATAAAAGGGTTCTTTGCTATATTTGAATTATAAGAAAATAAAGTGTTTCGAGAAAAAATCACGAGGAGTTAAAATAAATTTTATCCAAAATGATATATATAGAATAATGTGATGTTCTTAAAGTTGCAATACAAATACATCATATCATAACTCCAAGTTACAATTCACAATTTTATTAGAGATAACACAATATTATTATTATTATTATTAGGGGTTCAAATCAGTTTAGATGTACTTTGACTAATTCCAAGACCTGAAGTTATCGATCGGACAAATCTCTAGTAGCCCCAAGATTTAAAATGTATGGTTTTCGTGAGATTCGACATTGTGAGCTTTTAGGTGATAAGCCCTTTAGCTACCTTTTCTTCCACTAAGTCAAACCTTTAGGTTAATTCAGAACATATTATCATAACTCGAGAGAGTGTGCATCATATCATAAAAATGGATGGCTTATTTTTAAAGACATACTTATCGTTCATTTTTTTAAACAAGGATAATTAATTGAAAATATTACAATTATCTAATTGATTTAATTTTTTTCAAGAATATATACACTAAGAACCTGACAAAATAAACCATTTAAATTATCAAAATAAAACTCATAATAAATCCCTTGAGCCTTTCTAGTTCTGAATTTGAAAGAAGTGGAACTCTCATAAAAATTCTAAAAGAGAAGTTTTTTTTTTCCACATTCGTACATGTTATTTTCCTAAAAGAAATTTATTTATTTATTATGTTGTGGATAGATCCTACAAATAACCTTTGAATAGTGCGAATTACCCTTCTGTCCCGAAGCTCTAATTAGGAACGAAATGGGTTTATTCCAATGAATAGAGGTAAGAGACAAGTAATTGAATAGCCACACATGGATGTCGTGGCACAGTGTTTAGTTTGTCGGTCCAAGGCATAGTTGTCATTTGGTAACATCTTTATCATCCAACAATAGAAAAATATAAGATATTTATCTCAATAAGTATTATAAAATTTGACCAGCCAATTGCTCAAATGATCATAGAAAATGCACTTAGGTGAGTAAGTGAGATTTGTTCTGCTATGATACTCTTTGCACTAAGTTTTCTTTTTGCTAATGTATTGTTGCTATATTTGCAAGCTTATGATTCATAAATAAAGGTTGTTTTGTTGATAAAAAAAAAAAAAAAAAAAAAAAAAAGAAAAGAAAAGAAAAAAGAAAAGAAAAGAGAGAGAGAGTGAGTGAGATTTTAAGTTTGAATTATGGAGAGACGTTCGCCTGTGTTGCAATTTAACAAATATTAACTTTGCTATCTTGTGAAAAAAAGTATTGTACGATTTTTTCCTAAAAATGAAATGCATAGCTCCAATTCAAATTTTTGAACCAACAACATTGGCCTAGGGGTTGTATAATCTTCTTTGTGGTATGAGGTCTCGAGTCCATGGTCGTATTCAACTCTTATAAAGAGTAGTTTGATACCTTATGTTATTGTAATATTTTTCATACTTGTACTTACCTAAAATGAATATGATCTATACATTTAATTTTTTTCGATAGCATATTTAACAATTAATTTATATTTCCAAATTAAGGCACTTAAATTAAATTTAGAATTTCAAAAAGAAAGTAAATATATGCCAATGTTTTGTTGGTGGAAGTGGGGTGCAAACCACTCTTGGTGATTCACAATGAGAGGTTTAAAACTCAACCAAACTGAAATTTACTTCACTCAAAAATAAATTCTGAAAAACAAACAGAGCACTCTTGCTTTTCTTTCTCCCACATTCTGAAACCTTACAATAACATAGCTATATATAGATAAAACATACAATGTGAACGCATTAAATGCAACTACGGCTATCAGTGTAAATGCATTCAATGCGTATACGACTATCAACTACCGCATTGAATGCAGCAACCAACACATTGAATGCAGCCTCCAATCAAGATTACTTCACAACATCCCCTCTTAATCTTAATTCTCCATGCTGCTTCATCCCAAGCATCAACTTCATTCTGTTGAACAGATCATTTTTCAATGGCTTCGTGAAAATATCTGCGAGCTGATCTTGAGATTTGCAAGGAAATAATTCCACCTCTCTCTTTTTCACATGCTTTCGGATGAAATGATAGCGGGTATCAATATGCTTACTTCTTTTATGATAAAATGGGTTTTTCGCCAATGCAATTGCTGAGCGATTATCAACAAAAATCTCAGTGGGTTTTTCTTGTGGAAATCCCAAATGCTTCAGTATGTCCCGAACCATATTGCATGGCACACAGCTGAGTTGGCTACAACATACTCAGCTTCGCAAGTTGATAATGTCACAACGGCTTGCTTCTTGGATGACCATGTGAAGGCTAATCTCCCTAAAGAAAGTAAATCTCGTAGTACTTTTCCGTTCATCCAAGTCACGTCCCCAGTCACTATCTGAGTAGCCAACAAGACTGAAATTATCAGTTGGTTTATAATAAACCATCATCAACTGTACCTTTGATGTAGCGAAGAATCCTCTTTGCTACATAAAGGTGTGACTGATCCGGTGTTTCCATATATTTGCTAATCAGTCCTACTCCATAGAGTTTGTCTGGCCTGGTGCAAGTAAGATAGCGAAGACTTCCAACTAGGCTCTTGAAATAAGTTGGATCCACATCACCTGCCTTCGTACCTTTTCTGAGCTCCACTCCACTGTCTACAGGAGTGTTCACTGGATTGCAATTCTCCATTCCATATCTCTTGAGAATTTCCTTGGCATAACCACTTTGGGAAATAAAATTTCATCTTTTCTTTGTGCCACTTCAATGCTGAGAAAATGAGCCATCAATCCAATATCTGTCATTTCAAATTCTTGACCATGCTTCTTTTAAAGTCTTTGAACATGGCTGGATTGTTTCCAGTGAAGATTAGATCATCAACATAAAGACAAGCAAGCAACATGCTTCCATTAGCTTCCTTCTTCAAATATAGTGCGTGCTCATACAGACATTTTTCAAAACCAGTGTCATGAAAATACTGATCAATTCTAGTATTCCATGCACGCGGAGCTTGCTTCAATCCATATAAGTGTTTTCTTCAATTTGTACACTTTGTCTTCATGCCCATTCTGAACATACCCCGAAGGTTGTTCAATATAGATTTTTTCTTCAAGGAAACCATTAAGAAATGCAGATTTCACATCAAGTTGATAAATCTGCCACTTGTGCTGGGCAGCCAAAGAAATCATTAGCCTGATAGTCTCCAATCGGGCAACTGGAGCAAACACCTCTCCATAGTCAATTCCAGCTCTGCTTGTAACATTTTGCTACTAACCTTGCCTTGTAGCATTGTACTTCGCCTTGTGCATTCCTCTTTCTCTTGTATACCCATTTCACTCCAATGGGTTTGTGCCCCTCCGGTAGACTGGTAAGCTTCCATGTGTCATTTTTCTCAATGCATGAATTTCTTCATCCATTTCTTCCATTTATCTTCTTGGATGGCTTTGAGAAGATAAGTGGATCACTATCCGCAAGTAGGCAGAACAAATTCAGATCTGCTTTCTGTAGCTTCATATATGTTCTGCAAATTTCTCATTGGTCTTGGTTGTTTGAAAAAACTATCATCTGATGATGCTGATGATGACGATGACGATGAGATGATGATGATGATGCAGCACTTCTGTGAGAAACTAGTGATCTAGGTGCCGGTATTCTATGTGGAGGAGTTTGTGGCTAGTCTTGAACTCTTGTAATTTCAATTGGAGCTTTTGATGTTTCATCTTCAAGAATGAGTTCTGCATCTTTAACAACTTCATCTTGATTCCAGTTCCAAGCTTCTTCTTCAAATATCACATCTCTACTCATGATACCTTTCTGGTAATGGGATTATACAACTTGTATCCATTGTTCTATCTCCATATCCGACAAGGATACATTTTTCTCCTTATCATCGAGCTTGGTTCTTCTTGCTTCTGGAATCTTGGTGTACGCAACACAGCCAAATATTCTAAGATGGTTGACACTTGGCTTATGTGAACTCCAAGCTTCTTATGGAGTCATAGAATGAAGGCTCATAGTTGGGCATCTATTTAGTAGATACACAGCACATGATACGGCTTCAGTCCAAAATTGCTTGGGTAGTCCCTTTCCTTTCAACATGCTTCTTGCCATATCTAAGATTGTGCGATTCTTCCTTTCAGCAACACCATTCAGCTATGGCGTATAGGATGGTGTTGTTGATGCTTGATTCCATGCTCTTTGCAATAATTTTCGAAAGCATCTGATGTATGTTCTCCACCTTGATTTGATCGCAATATCTTAATCTAGTAGTCGCTTTGCTTCTCTACAAAAGCTTTGAATTCTTTGAAGATACTGAACACCTCCGACTTTCTTTTAAGAAAATACACCCATGTCTTTCGGCTATAATCATCAATGAAGGTGAGAAAATATCTATTCTGTCCATTTGACATTGGTTTCAATGGACCACACACATCAGTGTGCACTAGCTCCAGCGGCTTTGTTGCTCTCCACTTCACTTTTTGGCAAAGCTAGTTCTGTGATGCTTGCCAAGAATGCAGCTTTCACAGACCTTATTAGTATGAGCAATATGAGGGAGCCCTTTCACCATATTCTTGCTTGACAACAGCTTCAAGCTTCCAAAGTTGAGATGTCCAAACCTCAAGTGCCATAGCTAGTCTTTGTCTTTGATGATGGCACTTAAACACTTCGCAACATCATGTTAGATGTTCAATGCAAACATCCGATTCTTGAACATTCTCACCCGAGTGATCAAATTACCATGATTGTCTTTGATGGTAAGATGACAATCTTTCATGCTGATGTCATATCCTTTCTCTAGGAGTTGTCCCATACTCAAAATGTTGTTTTTCATGGCAGGAACATAATAAACCTTGGAGATGTAATCATGATCTCCATTCTTGAGCTTGATCAGAATATTACCTCTTCCTTTCACTGGAGTCTTTGAAGAATCACCAAATGAGACTTGTGCTTGTACAGTCTCATCAAGATCAACGAACAACTCTCTTTTACCACACACGTGATTACTGGCTCCCGAATCTAGATACCAAACATTGTTTTGGTTTTTAGTGTCTCCATGGTGGACAAACAAGACTATAGGTCCAACTTTGTTTGTTTCCTCCTCGGCAAAATTTTCTTGCTCTCCGGCTTCCGTTGTTGCTCTACTTTGGCATTCATTGCTGCAATGCCCGAACTTGTGGCACTGGTAGCATTGAACATTGCTTTTGTCAAATCTTGGTCGGCTGTTGTAACTACCTCCTCTACCTCTTGCTCTTCCTCTTGGAGCAAAGTGTGGTTGATTTCTTCCTTCTCTGGCTGGACCTCTTCCGTCTTTTCCTCTAAAACCAGAACTTCGGTTATTGAAACCACGACCTCTTCCTCGGCTTCTTTGTGATGTCCCCCCTTGCTCGTTTCTGTCATATCTGAAAGACAACTTTGATTGAAGAGCTTGCTCTAGAGAACTTGTAGGAGTCTTCTTGTTGATCCTTTGTTCATGAATCTCAAGTGTGCCCATCAACTCATCGGTGGTCATGGCACTAAGATCCTTGGACTCTTCTATTGCTACAACCACATGCTCGAACTTGGGACTGAGTGATCGGAAAATCTTCTCTATCACTTGAAGAGATTCCATTTTCTTTCCATATCTTCTCATCTGATTAACAATGGCCAATATTCTATTAAAGTATTCAGAAATTGACTCATTCTCATTCATGTGCAGCATCTCGAATTCGCTACGTAACACCTGGAGTCGAACTCTAATCGTCTTCTCAATTCCACGGTGTGAGTTGCGAAGAATACTCCATGCCTCTTTAGAGGTTGTTGCTGCTGAAATCTTCTCAAAACTTGACTCATCAATGCCTTGATAGAGTAGATACAAGGCCTTTTTATCTCTCTTCCTTGAATCTTTTAACGCCGTCTTCTGAGAATCATTTAAGTTTCCTTCATCTGCAAGAGTACCTGGCTCGTTATATCCTCGATCCACTAACTCCCACAAATCTTGTGAGGCTAGTAGGACTTGCATTTGAATACTCCAATTTTCATAGTTCTCCTTACGGAGTTTTGGAAACTGAGGCTGAAAGAAGTTGTTTGTGTTGGCCATTGGTTGTCTTTAAAAAAATTACAAATTTTTAGGATGGAATTTGCAACTTCTAACCGTACAGATGTGTCTGGAATACTCCAAATACTTGGAAAGCACTATTGGATCACTAGAAACAAACTCCGAATGGCTCAGATCAAGCCAAAACAAGTTGAACGGTTCAGATCTATGGCATCACCTTAGCCGCGTCACACTAGATTAATCCTCCTTGTGCTGATGTTAGCGGCTTTGTCAACAGCTCAGTCAACGCGGCTTGGTTAGCGACGCGACTCAGGCTTGGCTCAGTTAGCGGCTCAGGTCAACGGAGGCTCGGCTCGTTCAATGGCTCAGGTCAATGGAGGCTCGGCTCGGTCAGCGGCTCTGGTCAACGGCGGCATGGCTCAGCTTGGTCAAAGCTGGTCAACGGCTCAGCTGACGTCAGTTGATGACATCAGACTCTGGTGCGCGCGTGTGTGGTGCGTGCTCGCGCGTTGGATGACGCGTCTTCTTCCTTTGGTAGTGTGTGTGGCGCGTGGGCGCGTGATGGCGCGTGAAAACGGCGTCAGGAGGCGCATACGGGGCCGTCCGATCTGTGTTTTCGATGCGGTTTTCATGGTTGTGCTCGTCTCTTCGGAAGCTTCAAGCTGATGTGATCAAAAATGGCTTTCAACCACTTTAGTTTCTGGGCAATTTTTGAAAACACACTCAGTTCTTGAAAATTTTGCAGAATGTCTGCAAATTCAAGCTACCTTTGGCTCTGATACCACTGTTGGTGGGAGTGGGGTGCAAACCACTGTTGGTGATTCACAATGAGAGGTTTAAAACTCAACCAAACTAAAATTTACTTCACTCAAAAATAAATTATGAAAAACAAACAGAGCACTCTTGCTCAGTGGTGGAGGGAAGGGGGGGTCGGGGGGGTCCCAACCCCTGCAAAGTCAACAAAAATCGTACATATATATATGTTAAATATATATTTTTTTATGTAATCTCTTAACAGTGGCCCCCCTTGTTTGTATTCACCTCTAGCCTTCTTTCCTCCCATTTCAAAGATTGGGCCCCACCTCATCCAATGATACAAACAAATATCTGTGAAAAAAAAACTAAAAAACAAATAAAAGTCATGTGATACAAGTTACAACTCACAAGTGAGTCACGTGGTGGGATGGGATGTCAAGCTTGTAAAGGAAGTTTGGAGCTTTAACAAACAAGCAAACATCTCAGATTAGAGCAGTTCAAAAAAAAAAAAAAAAAAAAAAAAAAAATAGAGCTCTCATTTGAAAGGGTTTTCTCTTCTTTTTTTTTCTGCTATGAACTAGGAGAACCAATAACTCTTAACGGCAAAACCCACCTTTTAGAAAGCAATTGACAAAGAAAGGTAACATTCAATAACTCATGAACTCACTTTGTTTTTATTAATTTATTTTAAAATTAAAATATTTAGTTAATAAATAGAGAATGAGATATTCATTTTTATTTTGGTTTTTTCCTTATGATTAGTAGAGAAGATGACTCCCAGCTTTTGGACATGTTCTCACTTATCACTATCATCAGTATTTCTCCTTTTTTCTCAATAGAAGGTAAGTCTTCCTGTTTTTATGTTTGTTAATTTTAATCTGTTTATATAAATTGTATATTTTATGTTTGAATTTATTTAATGTTTTGTATATTGTTAAAGATGATATGTGCTTGTAATATAAATAAAATTTGAAGTTATCAAAAGTTTAGATTCATAAAAAAATAATGTATAAATAAAATTTTCAAGTTATCAGAAGCTTAAATGTGTTCATGTCATGGGGAAGCTAAAAACAATTGATACATTCTTTAAAAGAAAGAGTGTTGATAATTCAACATCTGATGTGCCTAACTTGAACTCTAATATTGAGACTTCAATTCCTGATCAACATCCTTCAAAAAATCCACGAGTTGAATGTCAAGATGTAGACACTTCTTCCTTAGAGTGTGATCCTGGGATACGTCCTCAAATATGGGATTATCCAACTAATCAACAAGATGAAACTCGAAGGGCTTATATCAAGGCAGGACCATATCAGTTTCTTCTTTCAAAATATCCTCCGTCTGGGTCTATAAATCATCCTCGTCGATTTCAATCATCTTGGTTCAATAAATTTCATTGGTTAGAGTACTCTCCTTCAAAAGATGCAGTATATTGCCTACCATGCTATCTTTTTAGTAAAAAACCAACTGGTCGGCTTGGAGCTAATGCATTCACTATTGATGGATTTCGAAATTGGCAGAAAGTGAATGATGGAATTAATTGTGCCTTTCTATGCCATATGGGTAAGGATCCGTGTTCAACTCATAATAATACCGTGAAATGTTGTGATATTTTGATGAAGCAATCCCAACATATTGATAAGGTTATAGATAGGCAATCTTCTGAACAGATTATGAATAATCGTTTGCGACTAAAGGCATCAATAGACAGTGTTCGTTGGCTAACTTCTCAAGGTTGTGCTTTTAGAGGCCATGACGAATGTCCCAATTCAAAAAATCAAGGTAACTTTCTTGAGTTGATAAAGTTTTTAGCCACATACAATGAAAAAGTTGCTGATGTTGTCTTGAATGCCCCTAAAAATGCCAAATATACTTCGCCAACCATCCAAAAACAAATCTTACATATTTTATCAAGTATGGTGCGAAATAAGATTCGTGAAGAACTTGGGGATTCGAAGTTTTGCATAATTGTAGATGAAGCTCGAAATGAGTCCAAAAAGGAGCAAATGGCTATTGTTTTGAGATTTGTTGACCAAGATGGTTTTGTAAGGGAGCGTTTCTTCGATCTTGTACATGTTAAAGATACTACTTCCTTGACTCTTAAGTTGGAAATAGCTAATGTCCTTTGTAGAAATAGTCTTGATGTTCAAAACATTCGTGGACAAGGATATGATGGTGCTAGTAATATGTGTGGCGAGTGGAATGGATTACAGACTTTATTTCTAAATGAATGTCCCTATGCATATTATGTACATTGTTGGGCTCATCGACTACAATTAGCACTAGTTGCGGCATCAAGAGAGGTAATCCCAGTTCATAAGTTCTTTTCTAAGTTAACTTTCATTGTTAATATTGTTGGTGCATCTTGCAAGCGTAATGATGAACTACATGAAGATCAAGCTACTGAAATTGCACACTTGATTTCCATTGATGAACTTGAGACTGGAAGAGGGGCAAATCAAATTGGCACTTTGCAACGAGCTGGAGATACTAGATGGAGCTCACATTTTAAATCAATATGTAGTTTAATAAAGATGTTTGGGGCAACTTGTATAGTTCTTAAAAACGTAGTCAAGGATGGATCCACTTATTCTCAACATGGAGATGCCGATGCAGCGTATGATATGATTTCATCCTTTGAGTTTGTTTTTATTATGCATTTAATGAGGGAAATTATGGGTAGAACTGATATTCTTTGTCAGCAAAAAAACCCAAGACATCTCAAATGCTATGCATTTAGTTGCAACTACAAAAGCACTTATTCAAAAGTTGAGAGAAGATGGTTGGGACAGTCTCGTTGGCGAAGTAAAATTGTTTTGTAAACGATATGAGATTGAAATACCTGACATGAGTGCTCGATACAGTGCGAGTCGAGGTCCACCTCGTAATCAACAAAATCACATAATAATCGAGCATCACTATTGAATAGATATCTTTACTGTTGCAATCGACTCTCAGTTACAGGAACTAAATCATCGATTTAGTGAGCAAGCAATGGAGCTCCTTAATCTTAGCTCAAGTTTGGATCCTAAGAGTGCATATAATTCATTAAAAATTGATGATATTTGCACTCTTGTTGAGAAATTCTATCCTCAAGATTTCACAGAGCAAGAAAGAATTCATTTGAAATTTCAGTTGCAACACTTTGAGCTTGATGTGCCTCATCATCCGGATTTACAAAATCTCTCCACAATTTCTGAACTATGCCGGGAGTTAGTTGAAACGGGAAAGTCAAAAACTTACCATTTGGTTCATAGATTGATTCTTCTCATATTGACACTTCCTGTTTCAACTGCTACTACAGAAAGGGCATTTTCAGCAATGAATATTGTAAAAACTAGCCTTCGCAACAAAATGGAAGATGAATTTCTTACAGATTGTTTGGTTGTTTACATTGAGAAAGAAATCGCAGAAAATTTTAGCTCAAAAATGATTATAGATGATTTCTATTCTCTGAAGCATCGTCGAGCACAACTTTGATAGGAAATTATGTGCCTTTTTGTTAGTTTTACAGTAAAGGAGACAAGATATAGTCATTTTGTAACACACTTTTTGTTATATCATGGTGTTAATATATAAAGAATTTTAATCTTTGTTGCTTCATAAATGGTTATAGCTAGTGGATATTTATTTATTTATTTATTATTTAAGTCCACATTTATAATATTAATTTGACCCCCCCCCCCCCAATTAAGAAATCCTACCTCCACCCATGCTCTTGCTCTTCTTTCTCCCACACTCTGAAACCTTACAATAACATAGCTATATATAGATAAAAACATACAATGTGAACGCATTAAATGCAACTACGGCTATCAGTGTGAATGCATTCAATGCGTATACGGGCTGTCAACTACCGCATTGAATGCAGCAACCAACACATTGAATGCAGCCTCCAATCAAGATTACTTCACAACATGTTTTGAGTGATTTCATTTCAAACACATAACTATCGGTATCCACAAATATATATATATATATTGAAAATTATCTTAAAAATAAAATACATGAATCAAATTTATTCTGATTCATACCTCACCAACATCATACACTTATTTTTAGGATAATTTTGGGAAGTGCATAATTTTTTTTTAACATTCAAACATATACAGTCATCTAATTTATTATTAAAAAAAAAACTAATTTGAAAATCACTCACTACTCATTTGTGAGAATCAAATGGACCTATAATAGTGTCTTCAATTCTCATTTGGTAATGATTTAGGCTCAAACATTTTACAAAATAATGCGGCCTCATTATGTCATTTCATTTTAAAATTAAAACATTCATAATCATACAAATATTATCATCACATCATTTTTGATAATTTTTACATAATTTATTATTATTATTATTATTTCATTCCTCTGATTTATACAAAGCGAAGTGACAAAATCAAATTGAAGATTCTGGTGTGCACAAGGCACATGGTCTTGAATTAAACAATGTTTGTGGTTTTACAACTTTTCTGGGAAGGTGTGTTTGGATTCCAAGATTAGAAAATGACCAGCATGCATGTGATATGCTTTTTATTAATTAATGGATAGAAACAGAAAAAACATCAGAATGATCAATCAAGGATTGGGAATTGGGGAATAGGAACAGTCTCAAGGATCTGATCCTAAGCAAGCCATATGCAGTGGTTCTTTATGATTTTAAACAACGGTAGTGTTATATGTATTAATTAATGTATTAACTAATGTACGAATACTAGTTATGACATTATTATTGACTCCATTCATTATATAAATTATAAATATCAAAAATTTCTTAAATTATGTCACATCATGAATTAGTACACTAATTAATATATTAATTGATGTATATAATATTATTCTTTCAACAAAAAACAATTGATTAATACACATTAATGTGTATTTGACCGTGGTTCTTTATGATTTTATTTTTGATTTTGGGTATATTTTCATTCATTTCTTAATTTAGGGGTGGTTTGGGATGATTTAAATAAGTGCACTTTTTGGTTTTTTGTGAAATATGGGTTGGGTATGGGTTGG
>JAPPVO010000638.1:0-62337 GCA_030407325.1 Camellia japonica | reverse complement strand
TCCTATATATAGGTGCAAGTGCATAGGGTTAGCTTATCAACTTCTATGGTTCTTTCTTGGTTTAATAAGCCATTACGAACCAAGCTTGAGTTATAAATTTTAGTTGTGCCGAGCTGGATTTTGGCCATAATTCCATTGGGATTTCGGCCATAGTTCCTTCACCAAAGTTGTATTATTTCTCGAGGGCTTTTGGGTGTGTGGTGGAGATCGAGTTTCAACTCTTTTCATCTTCTCTGTTGAGCTTCGAATTTGAGGTAGGGATAACCTACTCCTCCTTATGAGCTTTGTCTTTAAATTTTAGCATTTTGATATATTGGGGGTTGTTGGGTAATTTTGCGAAAGTTTAAGGGCTTTTGTACAATTTTATAAAAGTTGGGGTTTTATTTATAATAAACCTATATGCATGTTTAGCATAGAGAAATGTTAGAATTGGGAATGTATGGGATTAAAGGGTGTAGTTGAATTATTTATCGCTCACCTAGTTGAAATGTTGATTTTATATTCATTTTGTGCATTTATTTTCTGTTTAGAAATAACTGCTTTGGGCTATCGGTGGAGGATAGTCTTGATTGTTGTAGACAATGCATGATGATTAGGCAAACTAAAACTAATCACTAGAATGTGTCATTGAGTATGACGTTTGAAAGAATACATTAACTTTATGTATTGACTGATGATGTGTATAATAATTGTTTATATGCATTGTGTTGTGTTGGAGGAGAGAGGTGATGTACTCCACGGTTTAGGGGAAGAGAGGTGATGGACCTCTAAACCGGGTGTTGTGTGGGAGGAGAGAGGGGATGGACTCCGTAGATACAGCTCATATGCTTATCTGTTGAAGTGTAGATATAGCTCATATGCTTATCGTTGGAAGTGTGATATAGTTCTTATACTTATCAGTAGAAGTGTTGATGTAGCTCATATGCTTATCTGTTGATGTATTGATATAGCTTGTATGCTTATCTATTGTGAAATGAGGAAATGTTTAATATGAGTTACTGTCTCATATCGGTTATTTGGTCAGGTTCTGGACTATGGTTATGAATTGAGAATTGAAAAGGAATGGAAAATGAAACTGTAATGTGTTATGAAAGAATGTAAAAGTGTTAACCATCTATCAAACTGTTAATCTTTTAGTCATTGTTCATAGCTGGTTTAGTGTATTTCTATTGGGCTGTTAGCTCACCCTATACGGGAATATCATTTTCAGGTACAGGTAGCATGCCACCTCCAAGGATATAGCTTGGGAGGCTAGAGGCGAATGGACCTTTTGATGTTTTGTTTCCCTTTTGATGTGTTACATGTGATTTCAAGCCAAGGGCTTTATATGTATTTGAGTTAGTACTCTACTCTGTGTAACCAAGTGTTGACTTGGAAAGCTGTAAGCCCGTAGGGCATTTCGTTTTGTTGTTAACATGTAACACTGTTGTAAGAACTACTCTGATGAATAGAAATGGTTGGTTTATTTTATATCAATGCATGTCTAAAGTGATGGGTTTTATGTATTATTTTGAGGGCGTGACAACTTGGTATCAGAGCGTACCGGGTTTGAATACTTTGGGTACGTGGGAAGTGATTAGTATCACAATGGGTTTGTCTCGCTTGATAGAGACTTCTGTGTAGTGTCATATGCTATGTGTTTAATTAATAACATGCTTATGTGATTATGTGGGTATGGGATTTAATTTCTAGGATGTTGATTGGATCCTTGGGTTTCTGTGAGTCTTGTTAGAAAGGCACTTGATCAATGCTGTTTCTAACCGGAACTCTAGTAACGCCTCGGGACTATCATTATCCGGAAAGGAAATTCGTAAGTGCTTATGTGTTTATATGCTTACATGGAGTGAATTAAAGTTGTCCATGCATTAGGACGTGTGTGTTTAGTTTCGTCACATTTATGAATATGCTAATATTCTTCGTTTCCTTTATTAGGATGTCAGGATGGGGATGAGGACGTGGTAGGCGTGGTAGGCGTGGGAGACAGGGGGTGCCTATACCGGATGAGATTCCGGCAGTACAGGAGGGAGTTGGCCAGGCCAATGTGGCCGAGCCAGTGGGTCAGCAGGCTATGGGTGCCTTGGCCAGAGAGATAGCAGGAGCTTTGGGTATTCTCAGAGTTGAAAATCAGGTTGCAGAGGCAGGACCTTCTTTCTTAAAGAGGGAGTTCTTCCGGTCTAATCCGGATGAGTTTATTGGGGACCCAAGGGAGCCACTTAAGGCAGATGAGTGGTTGGAACAAATGAGTAAGACATTCGAGATGCTTGGCATTGAGGACGGAGCACTGAAGGTGACCTTGGCATCCTTCCAGCTGAAGGGAGATGCGGGTCAATGGTGGAAGTACGAGAAGGTCCGTATTGGTGGTGCATTGGAGGCTTTTGTAGGGGCTTTCCAGGAGAGATTCTTATCTTCAGCTGCTAGGGAGAAGCTAATGGATCAGTTTAGCAAACTTAAACAGCAGGGTATGTCTGTGGCCGAGTTTGAGGCTACTTTTACTAACTTGTCCAGGTTTGCACCTGAACTCGTGGCGTCCGAGGAACGCTGTTGTGCTGAGTTTGAGAAGAAATTGAGGCATGGCCTCAAGTTGAGGGTTGGAGGACCTTTTATTCAAAAGTATAGACGTTTAGTGGATGCTGCTGCTCATATGGAGATTATGATGCAGGAGGAGGATGATGAGAAGCATCAAGGTTCCAAGAGGAGCCAAGATGGACAGAGTGATGGTAGGAGGCAGAAGGGTTTTAACCCACAGCAGTCTCAGAGTAGCTTTACTAGATCGACCTTTCCAGTGCCGAGTGCAGGCTCGGGGAAAGGCAATCAGGGGGAGTTCACCTGCTACAAGTGTGGCCAGCTGGGTCACAAGGCTTCGGTTTGCCCACAGAAAGGGGGGGGGGTCAGCGAGCTGCTTCTTCTTCAGCTAGACCTCAGGACCAGAGTCAGGGCAAGGGCCAGCCTTGGTCGTGTTTTCAGTGTGGACAGCCTGGGCACATGAAGAGGTCTTGCCCGCAGTTGAGTGGCACATCTGGTGCATCTGGTTTGAGGCAGAGTTATCAGCCAGCTCAGTCTGTGCAGGCCTCGAGGGCCAATCCGGGAGCTTCGTCATCCCAGTCAGTACAGCAGTTGTATGCTCCTAGAGGTGAGCAGGTGGAGCAGGGGACTGCAGGGCGCGTGTATGCTGTTACCGCGCAAGATCTAGTACCGGCTCCGTCAGTTGTGAGAGGTACCTTTCTATTTTGCAATTCGGTTGCTAGTGTGTTGATGATACGGTGCATCTCATTCTTTTGTATCTGCTGCATTTGCATCTGTGTTGGAGTTGGAGTTGGCACTATTGGCATCTCCTATTTGTGTTGTGTCACCTATTGGGGGTGAGTTGATTTTGAAACACGGATGTAGAGGTTGTGATATAGAGGTCGCCGATCATAGGCTTCCGTTTCCTTTTGTGGTTATGCCCATGAAGGGCTTTGATGTTATTTTAGGTATGGACTGGTTGTCGTCATACCGGGCAGTTATTGATTGCTACCGCCAGAGGGTCACTTGTTGTACCGTGAGCGGGGAGTGTTTCCATTTCTTGGGGGACCGGGTTGGTAGTGTTTTGCCACCGGGGTATGATCCGCGAGGGCGGAGTGAGCTTAGTGGTCTACTTGCTGGCTTTGAGAGTGGCGAGTGTGATGAGACCCAGATTGTATTACCGAGGGTAGTTTGTGAGTATTCGGATGTCTTTCCCGAGGACCTCGTTGATTTGCCACCTCACCGAGAGATTGAGTTCTCTATTGATTTGGTGCCTGGCACGGCGCCGATTTCTATGGCACCTTACCGTTTTGCTCCAGCAGAGTTGGTTGAGTTGAAAGTTCAGCTCCAGGAATTGTTAGATAAGGGCTTCATTCGCCCTAGTGTTTCGCCGTGGGGAGCACCGGCCCTCTTTGCTAAAAAGAAAGATGGTGCCTTGAGATTGTGTATCGACTACCGGAAGTTGAATCGGGCTACGGTGAAGAATAAGTATCCTATGCCCCGTATAGATGATTTGTTTGATCAGTTGAAGGGTTCCCGTTGTTTCTCTAAGATAGACTTGAGATCGGGTTACCACCAGTTGAGGGTCAGGGAGGAGGATATTCCGAAGACGGCATTCCGTACGCGGTATGGCCATTATGAGTTTCTGGTGATGCCATTTGGACTTACCAATGCACCGGCAGTCTTTATGGACTTGATGAACCGGATCTTCCGGGAATTCTTAGACCGTTTTGTGGTCGTTTTCGTGGACGACATTCTGATCTATTCACCTTCAGAGGAGGAGCACGAGGAACACTTGAGAGTGGTGCTTAAGTTACTTAGAGCCCATAGGCTGCATGCCAAGTTTGGGAAGTGTGAGTTCTGGCTTGGGGAAGTCAAGTTCTTAGGCCATGTGGTATCCGGGAAAGGGGTGTCTGTTGATACATCCAAGACTGAGGCAGTGCAGGATTGGGCACAGCCTAAGAGTGTGTTTGAGATTCGCAGTTTTCTGGGATTAGCTGGGTATTACCGCCGGTTTGTGAAGGATTTCTCCAGATTAGCTTCACCATTGACTAGACTGACTCGGAAAGGAGTCCAATTTGTATGGAGTGAGACTTGTGAAAAGTCGTTCCAAGAGTTGAAGGTTAGATTGACCACCGCTCCGATTTTGATTATTCCGGAGAGAGGGTTGAGTTATGCGGTTTATTGTGATGCCTCACGAGAGGGTTTGGGTTGTGTGTTGATGCAGGAAGGGAAAGTGGTAGCTTATGGCTCACGTCAGTTGAAAATACACGAGAAGAATTATCCTACACATGACCTAGAGTTAGCAGCTGTGATCTTTGCCTTGAAAATCTGGAGGCACTACCTTTATGGTGAGAGATTCGAGGTGTTCTCGGATCATAAGAGTCTGAAATATCTGTTTACACAGAAAGACTTGAACTTGAGGCAGAGGAGGTGGATGGAGTTTATTGAGGACTATGACTTCGAGTTGCATTATCATCCGGGAAAGGCCAATGTTGTGGCCGATGCCCTTAGCAGAAAATCCATTAGTGATGTAGCTTGTGTAGCCATCCGGGAGTGGAGATGTTGGGGGCACTTGGCGAGTTTGATTTACATCTGGGCGAATCTGTTGAGGCTGCGGCCTTGTTTTTGTTGTTGTGCAGCCTACACTTGTGACTCGAGTGTTGGAGGCACAGAGAGGTGACCTTGAGGTAGAATCCCTCCGAGAGAAGATCTCCAGTGGGAAAGTTGAGAAGGGTTTGACGGTGTATCCCGACCTGAGTGTGAGATACCGAGACCGTCTGTTTGTGCCGGAGTCTTGCCGAGAGGAGGTACTCCGAGAGTTTCACCATTCGCGCCTTGCGGTGCATCCGGGAGGCACCAAGATGTATCAGGATTTGGGTCGCCAGTTTTGGTGGCGGGGTATGAAGAGAGATGTGGCAGTTTTCGTGTCTAAGTGTCTTACTTGTCAGCAAGTGAAGGCCGAGCATCAGAGGCCAGCGGGTTTGTTGCAACCCTTGCCTATTGCCGAGTGGAAGTGGGAGCATGTCACTATGGACTTCGTTGTAGGTCTTCCGAGGACTCAGCGGGTAGTGATGCTATTTGGGTGGTTGTAGACCGGTTGACTAAGTCGGCGCACTTCATTCCTATGCGCGTGAGAGATTCGGTAGATCATCTTGCCGACTTGTATATTCGGGACATAGTGAGGTTGCACGGAGTCCCAGTGACGATCGTCTCAGATAGAGATCCTCGTTTTACTGCTAGGTTGTGGCAGAGTTTGCAGAGTGCATTGGGCACTAAGTTGACCTTTAGTACAGCATACCATCCTCAGACTGACGGGCAGTCTGAGCGTACTATTCAGATCCTTGAGGATATGCTTCGGGGTTGTGTCCTTGACTTTAGTGGGACGTGGGAGAGGCACTTGCCATTGGTGGAGTTTGCCTACAACAACAGTTTCCAGTCTAGCATCGGTATGGCACCGTTTGAGGCCTTGTATGGCCGACCGTGTAGGTCTCCAGTTTGTTGGGCTGAGGTGGGTGATGCACCTTTGTTGGGTCCAGAGTTGGTGAGGGAAACAACGGAGAAGATTGAGCTTATCCGTAGGAGGCTTGTTACAGCCCAGAGTCGTCAGAAATCTTATGCTGACCGTAGGAGGAGACCGTTGGTGTTTGAGGTAGGTGATCATGTTTTCTTGAAAATATCACCTAGACGAGGTTTGATGAGGTTTGGGAAGCGTGGGAAGTTGTCCTCGGTTTATTGGCCCTTTTGAGATCCTTGAGAGGATTGGTGAGGTTGCCTATCGTTTGGCTTTACCACCGCAGTTGTCCGGAGTTCATGACGTGTTTCATGTGAGTATGCTTCGGAAGTATGAGCCGGATCCATCACATGTATTGGATTGGACCGACTTAGAGGTAGATGAGGATGCCTCGTATGAGGAGAGACCGGTTCGGGTCTTGGATAGGCGGGATCAAGTCCTGCGTGGCAAGACCATTCCTTTGGTAAAGGTTTTGTGGAAACATCACGGAGTGGAGGAGGCCACTTGGGAACGTGAGTTGGAGGTCCGAGAGAAATATCCGGACCTATTTGTGGATGTTTGAACATATGTTATAAATGTATTGTTGTATTGTTGAACTTTAAGATCATTAAGTATGTCTTAAGTTGTAAAACATTGTAAATGTTTTGGTTTATGAAAATATTGTAAAACTGCCTTGATATAGGAGTTGATTTTAATATTGCATATGTTGGCCATATTATTAGAACTGGAGATGTATCATGAAAATTGTTTGATATGAAATTGTGAACCATGTATGTTGAAAATGGTTGAGAAGGAAAGGAAATGCATGATGAAATGTATTTGTTATACCTCTTGACAAGAGATGGAATGACCGGTAATGGGTCGAGTTATTAAATGTTGAAATTTAACATTGTTTAAAAACGGAGAAAAACTTGTTTTTCAAAAACTTGTACTTAATTTCGGGGACGAAATTTCCTAAGGTGGGGAGGTTGTAGCACTTGTGTCTTTTAAGGCTTTTGGTAAATGCCTTCATTCTATTTTGGGAACCTTTGGTGTGTTTGTTGGAAGTCCACATCGGTTACAAGATATATTTTTAGGTGGACAAACTTCTATATGTTGTTGGAAGTCGGTTAGAAGACACATTTTAAGGTGGACAAACTCCTATATATAGGTGCAAGTGCATAGGGTTAGCTTATCAACTTCTATGGTTCTTTCTTGGTTTAATAAGCCATTACGAACCAAGCTTGAGTTATAAATTTTAGTTGTGCCGAGCTGGATTTTGGCCATAATTCCATTGGGATTTCGGCCATAGTTCCTTCGCCAAAGTTGTATTATTTCTCGAGGGCTTTGTGGTGTGTGGTGGAGATCGAGTTTCAACTCTTTTCATCTTCTCCGTTGAGCTTCGAATTTGAGGTAGGGATAACCTACTCCTCTTTATGAGCTTTGTCTTTAAATTTTAGCATTTTGATATGTTGGGGTTGTTGGGTAATTTTGCGAAAGTTTAGGGCTTTTGTGCAATTTTATAAAAGTTGGGTTTTATTTATAATAAACCTATATGCATGTTTAGCATAGAGAAATGTTAGAATTGGGAATGTATGGGATTAAAGGGTGTAGTTGAATTATTTATCGCTCACCTAGTTGAAATGTTGATTTTATATTCATTTTGTGCATTTATTTTCTGTTTAGAAATAACTGCTTTGGGCTATCGGTGGAGGATAGTCTTGATTGTTGTAGACAATGCATGATGATTAGGCAAACTAAAACTAATCACTAGAATGTGTCATTGAGTATGACGTTTGAAAGAATACATTAACTTTATGTATTGACTGATGATGTGTATAATAATTGTTTATATGCATTGTGTTGTGTTGGAGGAGAGAGGTGATGTACTCCACGGTTTAGGGGAAGAGAGGTGATGGACCTCTAAACCGGTGTTGTGTGGGAGAGAGGGGGATGGACTCCGTAGATACAGCTCATATGCTTATCTGTTGAAGTGTAGATATAGCTCATATGCTTATCGTTGGAAGTGTGATATAGTTCTTATACTTATCAGTGGAAGTGTTGATATAGCTCATATGCTTATCTGTTGATGTATTGATATAGCTAGTATGCTTATCTATTGTGAAATGAGGAAATGTTTAATATGAGTTACTGTCTCATATCGGTTATTTGGTCAGGTTCTGGACTATGGTTATGAATTGAGAATTGAAAAGGAATGGAAAATGAAACTGTAATGTGTTATGAAAGAATGTAAAAGTGTTAACCATCTATCAAACTGTTAATCTTTTAGTCATTGTTCATAGCTGGTTTAGTGTATTTCTATTGGGCTGTTAGCTCACCCTATACGGGAATATCATTTTCAGGTACAGGTAGCATGCCACCTCCAAGGATATAGCTTGGGAGGCTAGAGGCGAATGGACCTTTTGATGTTTTGTTTCCTTTTGATGTGTTACATGTGATTTCAAGCCAAGGGCTTTATATGTATTTGAGTTAGTACTCTACTCTGTGTAACCAAGTGTTGACTTGGAAAGCTGTAAGCCCGTAGGGCATTTCCTTTTGTTGTTAACATGTAACACTGTTGTAAGAACTACTCTGATGAATAGAAATGGTTGGTTTATTTTATATCAATGCATGTCTAAAGTGATGGGTTTTATGTATTATTTTGAGGGCGTGACAAAAAATAAATTTTAAGAGTTAAAATAAAAAAGTGACCAAACATTAAAGTGTAAATTATCATTTATCCTTATTTATTTTTTTATTAATATTTAACTATTCTATTATATAAAGAAAGATCTTAAAGGGTAAATTATCATTTATCCTTTTCTTTTTTTTTCTTTTTTTTGTTGATATTTAACTATTCTATTATATAAAGAAAGATCTTAAAAATATAAAATTATATTATGAGGTGATTAAGGCTCGATGAATATTCTTACTATTTTGAACAATATGTTTATATGGATTTTTTTGGGGGTCATTTTTCATATAAAATTACTAAATATTAATTATAATTTAAGATTTTAAATGTGTACCTAACTTTGGGTTGGTAAGGAATGAATTAAAAAAAGTAAATCTATTAGTTTGTTTATGTCTCATTACTTTTTACATTTTTGTATATTTTTTGTACAACACTGATTGAGAGACCAATCTCTATTGTACAGAGACGTGCGGGGCGTTTTGACATTTGTTTTCCTGGGAGAGAGATTCCAAAGTGGTTTAGCCATCAAAGTAGGGGGCCTTCGATATCTTTTCAGTTGCCTCCGTATTGGTTTAACGACAGGTTCTTGGGATTTGCTTTCGCCGTTGTTGGATTCAAAAAGGTTGAATCCGCCCATTTTGGTATTACAATGCACTGGAAGTGCTACGTTACTAAGAGGATCATCACACCATTATGGTTAAGGAGTTCCTCGAGCAACGGTCAGAGGTTAGTGGATGGTCCATGAAGTTCAGAAGATCCTTGCTAGTCTGGGAAGAGGAAGAAATTCAAAGACTATTCCAGTTGCTTCGCAATGCTCCAGCTTTTTGCTTCAACAAACCAGATGAGTTAATATGGAGGGCAGATCCTTCTGAGGTATTTACTGTTGCATCAGCCTACAATTGGAGTGAATCATTGTTGGGGACTGTAAAGGCAGTGGCAGACTCAATCTGGAACAATTTCGCCCCCCCTAAAGTGCAATTCTTTGGATGGTTGGCTTGGCTCGGCAAGGTCAAAACCTCTAGCTTTCTCCATAGGATTGGGATCTTAGATGGCAGCGCTAATCTTGCCTGTGTTTTTTTGTCATAATGAGACTGAAACAGTAGAGCACATTCTCCTCTTTTGCCCTTTTGTATGGCTGGTGTGGTCAAACCTTATTCGATGGTGGGGTGTGCAGTGGGTAATTCCTGGTTCGGTGAATGGTCTGCTGCAGTGGTGGGTTGGTTGTCCAATGAAAAAGCTGGAAAAGAAAATCTGGATGGTTCTCCCTCTGGCTATCCTTTGGTCCACTTGGAAGCATAGAAACGATTGCATCTTTAATGGCTCTCATCCTAATTTGGAGGATTTGTGTGAAATTGTGAAGGTGAGAGTAGCTATGTGGCTCAAAGCGTCGTCAATCCAGGTGGAGTACTCTATAAATGACTTGGTCTTTAACCTGCCACAGGTCAAGCACTGTATCAGGATGAGAGGGTGACCATGCTGGTTTTGCCTGCCATGTTCCAGTGTATTTCAGCACTTGATCTGCTGTGGGTTGTCTGCTGGGCTCTGCTGGTTTGTCTACTGCCAATGTTCTGCTAATGGTCCTCATGGTCTGCTGCTGATAATGCTGATATCTGTATATGGTTTGTCTACTGCCAATGTCTCATGATCTGCTGCTGCTTCCCCTGCTGCTGCCAATGTCTAATGTTGATATCTGTATATGGTTTGTCTACTGCCAATGTCTCATGTCTCATGGTTTGTAGACTGTTTCTGCTGCATTGGTGGGGTGCAAGTGTAGCTATTTTGCTGGTCTGGTAGACTGCTCTCTGCTGCCAAATCTGATAAGCATAAGCATAAGGCCAATGCTATTGAAAATTGGTGAAGCACTCAGAAATTCTAGGACCATTTCTTGAAAAGGGGATTCCTGTTGGTGGCATTCAACAATGCTGATATCTTTATATGGTATGTGTCTGCTCTGGCTGTGCTTTTTCTGGTGCCTGCCCTGGTCCTGCTGTGCTCTTTTTCCCCTGCTGCTGCAACTGCAGCTTCTCTGCTGCCAAATCTGCTGCTAGTGTGGCCAGTGCATGTGGGTGTGGGATAATCCTAAGCATTATCAGTTGGTGTTCTGCTGGTGTTCATTCTACAGTGGGCTTCCTAATTCAAGAGGTACAGCAGTGGGGTTTTGTGGTTGTTTTGGTCTCCAAAGGGTAGTGAGGAATGCCTCTGGCTACCATAAGTGTTCATTCCAACTTCAAAGCAGTGCAGCAGTTTTGTGCCTCAATTTGAAGCAGTTTTTGGATTCAAATTGGCAGTCTTGGTTTTATTTTGTTTCTTTTTTGGATTGGTCTCTCGCCAATCTGTGGGTTTCGTGCTAGCATATGATTGTGCTTCCTTCTCGGTGCCAACCTAGTTGGGATTGCGAAGTGCTAGCTATGATGCTTTTTGCACTCCACCCCCCCCCTTTATTGCTGTATTTTGTTGCTTTTTTGCTCATTTCTTCAATAAAGGTTCTTTTCTTTGCTGATCAAAAAAAAAAAATTAGATGCAGTGATGCCACCTGTGAATTTTAAAAATATTCTTGTTAATGGTATCCTACGCGATGGAAATATTTTGGTTCAGGGTATCTCACGCTTTGAACTTTTGCCATTGACGGAAGATTGTATGGAGGAATTAAACGAGGATGGAATTGAAGTTGAAGTTTCTGTAAGGAACCCTTATTGGGTGAATACTGTAAGTATCGAAAAGGTCGGTGTCCATGTCATATACTTGGAAGCTGAAGAACAAGAACTGACTAGTAGATACAACCCTCAAGATAACAACGACATCAACATGGATGTGTTTCATGGAGATTTGGACAGATCAGCAGGAGTACAAGTCGGTAGTAGTAGTAGTAGTGCTACTACATCAAAGAGAAGACGCGAGGATGACCTCAACGACAATCACTACGATGCAGCAGCAGCAGCAGGAGCCAGTGGAAGTCCTGGAATTGATGATCAAGAGGACCACCTCAACAACCTCAACAGCAAAAGGCTTAGGTAAGTGTACATCTCTTACAACTTACAGTTTCCTCCAAATAAAAATGTCTTCCAACTCAAGCTCCCACTGCAAATTATAAAATGAAATTATAATAGACATAACCTATTTCGAATGATTCAAAATTGTTCTAATTTCAAACGTACTGTCTAATTCCTTAACACAAAGACAATAGTAATAATATTTGCTTTTGTGTCACCTTTTTTTTTAAGTTTTTAGTTTTGTCTCTTTGGTTTGGTCCCTAAACATATATGACGAAGATGAAGCATGTCCTTATCAGCAATGATCCCCTGTCCCCATGTCCCAAATCACTCACAACCATTGGATCATTTGAGAATCCCAAGACATATCCAATGGTTGTGAGTGATTTGAAACTTGGGGACAAGAATTTTTGGGGATAGGGGATCCTTGGGCTGGTCTTACAGTTTTTGGGGGTGAAATTAATAAAATTGAAATTTTGGGACCAAAATGACATGTAATGCATACTTTTGGGAGAAATGTGTATTTTATAATTATTCGGTTAATGGTTTAGAGGACCATTTAAAATTGGACCGATTTGACTTAGTTGAAAATTTTATAGATAAAATTGGCAAAATTGAAACGTGAAGGGCTATAACATGGTAAACATACTTTATTGAGAATTTCCCCCAACAATTTTTCGTCAATGCTAAACTTTAGGGTATGTTTGGATGACATTACTAGGAATAAAAATCACGGGTCAATGTTATTCAGGTGTTTTGTTTGACTAGGAATTCTCTACAAGAAGATTATGAAATTTTAATTATTATGGGCCCATTTATTTATTTTACTCTTGAAATTGTTTACATAATGAGTAATGGGAGGAACACACAAACCAAACACAAAATGGAACACAACCCTCTCCCCACCCCTTGTGAAAGGGTTGTGTCCCATTCTGTGTTTGGTTTCTGTGCACATAAACTTATTGCTTTACCTAATTGTGCATTGCTTATATATACATATATATAACTTATCAAATATATATATATGTATTCCTCTTGCTTTGTAGTGCTTTTATGGTTTTTTTTTTTCCTTCTTTTCTCTTCCTTTTTAGGTTGGTTTGGGATTTTATCTTTTTTTTTTTTTTGTTTTTCTTGTTCTTTTGTTTCTTGGAGTTCTTTGAGGAGGCTTCCTAAATTGAAATTAATTGTCTTGTGTGACACCACAATGATAACGTGCAGGCACATTTTTTAACTACTTTTTTGAGACTTGCAATTTGATTTTTATTTTTTATTTTTTTGAGACTTACAATATATAGAGAATTACATCCGGACAATTATAGTCCACCAATTTTAGAACTTCAACAACTAGCATGACAAATAGTCCTATAATGGTGAAGCAACACCAACCCAATAATCAATCGAACTAAGAAAGGGTCCTGTAAAGAGGAAGAAATGAATTCTACAAGAAAGAGTCCCCATAATGAAGATGAAATTATCAATCCTTGAACTCCTTTTGAGACTTGCAAATCAAACTTGATAGTACTATTATGCAATAACGTTTAGGGGGCTTACTACTATTATCAACTTTTCCAACCAACCCACATTGTCAGTAGCAGCCTTTTGAGTTTTTAAACAAGCATTTCAATTTTTCTATTCTAGTGATCATCTTTCAAAAGTTTTCTTTTGAACTAGCCAATTAAATTTGAAGGTTTTTTTATTTTTTATTTATTATTATTATTATTATTTTTTTCCAAATTTACAATGGTGATTGATGATTCCATTTATAATACATTTTCCAACTTTTTTTTTTTTTTGATTCAATCAAACGTGAGTGGATTTTATGATGGAATGACCATTCCATTCCATATTCATTTCAATGAACCAAACATTATCTAAATTATTTATTATAGGTATCTGCCTTTCCTGCATCATATGTAATCTATGCTCATTCATGATTCCATAATTCAAATCATTAATTTTCCGAGATATGCAAAACTCACCCTTTACTTCTCTTTTATTTTATGTTTCAGGTTGAATTCTGATTAAGATTCATGGATATTTTTGTGAATATTTGCAAAAGGAAGACTTTGCTCATTATCTAATAAAATTGAAGACTTTTTTTTTTTTTTTTTTTGTTGAACGATCATACAATTGAAGACTGTATAAATAGATTTGAAGGCATGTGAACTTTATTGGGATGTGTTTCTTGAGTAATGACACTCCATTTCAAGCAGCTTTCTTGTGGGGGGACACCGAGTTAAAAAGAAATGTTCATATGTTCGTTAAAAAGAAATGTTCATGTGTTCAATTGGAAGGAGTTGTCTACAAGCAAGGAACAAGGTGGGCTTTAGTTAGAAGAATTAGAGACGTAAATGATTGTTTGCTGGTGAAATGGTGGAGGAGATTTGGATCTGAAGACAATGCTTTATGGAAAAGTTTGATTTGCAACATTTATAGTGTTGAGAGAGGTAGATGGTTCCCATCTTATGGAGCTAATTCTTCTTTTTCAAGGATTTGGAGTGGTATTATGTCAATTGCTTTTTCCAATCCTAATTTACTCTTGAAAAACCTAAGTGATTCATGATTAGATCAAGATTTAATTATTCTAATTCCCAATCAAATAAAACTCACAATCTAAATCATCAAGCACTTACGAGAGTGATTTAGATTGTTGTTTTCGAAAAATAATAAATCGACACAAACGATTTTTACGTGGAAAAACTACAATTGAAGCACCTTCAATTGTGATAAAAAAACCACAAGCGAAACACCACTAATCAATCCACTACTGAAGAAAGAAAGATTACAAAGATAACAAACAAATTACCCAAACGCTTCCAATTTGTCTTCAAATCTTTTGTATATCTCTCACTGCATCCTTCGTCTCAGAATTGATTAGATTGAAGTTGAATCCACAACTTCTATTGTCGAATCAACGACCACGTACAGTATGAAACTCCTTTGATACACCACGCTTGAATCTCCGGATTCTATTGAAGAAGAACACTTTTGAATATGAACAATCAACCTCCTTGATGTGTGCTTCTCAAAACATAAGTTTAATACTCAATCAAATCATCAAGGAAAACTCACAAAAAACTCCAAAAGAAAACATGAAAAAACCTTAAAGTAGATCTCAAAACGTAATCCTAGTTTTGGACTAAAACAAGTACTTATAGAAAACTAGGGCAGCGAAGCTCGCTCGAGCGAAGACTCTCTCGCTCGAGCGAGGAACCAAAAACACGTGTTTTCCTTAAGTGGCCTCGCTCAAGCCACGTTACCTGCTCTTGAGCGTACAATCATCTTTCTCAGGTTTTTTACAGAAGCAGTTTTCACTCGAGCGAGAACTCCTTCACTCGAGCGAGGAAGGCAAAAAACTTAGAAAAATTATAACTCGATAAAAACATGTTTATTCATAGGATTGACAAGACTAAGGGACCTAAAAATCTCCCCCTTTATCAATTCTCGGACAAAACATTCTAACAATTTCCTAGACAAACACAAGAGCTATAGAAAACAACCAACATAGCTTAACAAAACAACATGAACCAAATATCTAGTTTAACTAAACAACCTGAATCAAATATCTGCAAAAATAGAACAAAAACTAGTCCAGTAGTATGTCCAGGCTGCCTGCAAAATCCACAATGAGTATGCAAACTTAACAACATAGATCCCATATATCCCATATATACCCCCCAAAAATTAACGAACCAATACTCCCCCTTTTTGTCCAGGAGAGACAAAAGAAACAGTATATACAGACCATAATAAAAGAAAAAAAAAAACTATCAAAAAACACACAGTCCAAACACTATCAAAAACTAGGAGTCTGATGGAGGAAGCTGCTACATCTAGAGCAAGGAAAGAATCTGGGCTAGTATCGTGCTCTGCTGATCAAGACGACCAGCAAGTGTATCCAGCCGAGCATCCAACTGATCAATACGATGCGTGACCGACTGTTCGCACTGCTGCAGCTGGCCATGAAATGAACGTGGACGCATCTCAGGCATCTCAGGTGCACCAGCAGCGGCTGCATCATACTCGGCCTCCTCAGCTAAGGGATCATCACCTGTATCAGAAACCCCGACTTCCAATGGACCCCCCGAATATGAGCTTGACTTTGAGACACGATCAACTTGGTAATGGGTTTAATAGGAGAGGCAAACTCGTCATCCTCAAAGACGGGGACACCAAGAGAAGTGAGAAATCTAGTGAGGAAACAACCATAAGGAAGACCTAAGGACTTGCATCCCTAAAAAATAGTGATCATTTTGGTGACAATCATCGCGGGCAGGTCAATGGGAAGACGGTGATCAATGCAATACAACACATAACCCTGATCTTGGGTAATGTGAGAGGAATGAGTAGTCACAAGGAGGTTGGCACAGACAATGATGTTAAGAAGGCGAAAACGAGGAATAAGCTCATTTTGTTGAATGAGTGCTCCAGCAATCCATGTCCGGGGAGTACCACAAAGTTCAGTGGCAACTCGATCAAAATCAGCACCACTCCGAGTAAGGAAAGGAAAATGAAAATCCTGGACTTTTGGAAGACCAAGAAATAGCCAAAACACCTCGTCAGTGATGACCAAAGATTTCTTCCTAACCCAGGTGCTAAAAGAGGGTGCAATTTCCTTGCGGAGAGAATGCGTATTACAATAAAATTCACGGACCAAACTGAGATTTTGAGGCCTGAGAAAAGAAAAACTTGATCACCCCCTAACGAATCAAACAACGAACGGATGGGGAGCAACTCAAAAGCACTAGGAAGGACATTTTGTTCGAGGTGAACTTTCCTAGAAACATAGAACTCTTTAAATAGTTTGGATTTTTCCTTGAATTCAAATTTTTCAGTGTTGTAATTTGGGTGGGACACAGTGGTTTTACCACGTTTGGAAGGCTCACCCATGACTAACCACTTAAAAAGTGAAGATACCCACAAGACCACAACGCATAAACAGAAAAAACACCCAGGGCCCATTCGAAATCCAAAAACAAATTAGAACCCCCAAAAGCAAACAAAGGATCACAACAAACTTTATTAGCCCAACAGGGTTAGAAAAATAATAAAAATAAAACCATAGCATAACATCAATGATATGAAGAACAGAGCTAGGTTAAAATTCCAACATAAATCAATTGTAGTAATATGATAGATATGGAAACAGTAGAGCATGAAAAGCCAATAGTCATGCAGTGTACTACGGCCACCATAAAGCAGAATTAGAAACAAAAGACAATAATTAAGGGGAAAAAAAAAATCAAGCCCTAAGAACAAAAATCCTCATAATGAACCCGAGTAACAATGTTCCAAATCACCAAACCAAGATACAATTGAGAGACATTAAAACATAAGGAAAAGACCAAAACCAACAATGAAGATTGCTAGACACCATAGTTGAAACAGAGCAGACACAAGACAAACTGAGCAAAAAAAAAAAAAAAAAAAAGAAAAGAAAAGAAAAGAAAACTTACCAAGTAATGACAATGCAAGATGGATGAAGGAGTGAAGCCCCCAAGAATCGAGTGAAGATCGAAGGATGAAAGGCAATGAGAGGGTCAAAAACCCTAGGTGAGAGAGAGAACTCGAAGTAAGAGGGAAAAAAAAATGAAGTGAAGGGACGCAACAACAGAATAAAAACCACGACAGGTCGCTCGAGCGAAGACTCTCTCGCTCGAGCGAAGACACTTATGCGCAAGGGGTTGCTCGAGCCAAGATCTTGTCGCTCGAGCCTAAAAAGCACGCTCTTAGAATCTAAGCCATCTGTAGAAGCACACTCGAGCGTACACTCCCTCGCTCGAGCGAAGAAGAGAAAAAAAAAAAAACCAAAAAAAAAACTTTCTGAGCAAAAACACAATACTCACACCATGAAGTGGAACCTAAAACACAAGTAGGTAAGCACAATAGCAAAAAGGTGCTACTAAGATGAAATAATCTAAGAACCATGAAACCCGCAAACTTGCAATTATAACCATATGAAGGATATAATCATGAGCAAATCAGATAAAATTTAATCAATGATCATAAGCTACATGAGAATGCACAACTCAAAAACCAACATGAGAGCTCACAAAATGAATGTGTGTGTGTGTGCAATCCTTGAGAGGCCACAGAGCTAGAGTTAATTCTCGTAGTGATCGGATGGCTGGACCTCCAGCAAGAGTAACAAAACATCACAGAGAAAAGTCAAACCACTAGGAATCACGGGATATTTGTTGAGTAAACGCGGAGGCTCCCCCTCAATCAATGAGTCTTTTTTTTTTTTTTTGAACTTTTCTTTCTTATGGGCACTCACTGGTGGCATGCACGCTCAAGAGTATGGAGACCAAACTAGAGAAGTATGAAATCAAAAAGGATGGCCTGGTTGGTGCCTCTGAGGTAGCCTTTCCTAATGCCCGGACTTCAATGAACTGAGGAAGAAACCGTGGAAGTGAAAAACGATGGTAGATGGTTAAGAGACTCAACATCACCCATATACTAGTATAGGTCAATTCCTTTGAAAAAGTACGAGAAACACTATTAGTGGTCCATAGAGAACTTTGATCACTTGTGTGGAAACCCCTGCAATAGTTTATCTCAAGGATGTGTACACAATGAGATTATGAAGTCAATGAGCATGGGCATTCAGAATGAGCTATGAACAAAGATGAATAAGATCTTGTAAGCAGCATGAGCAGTGTTCATATAAATTTAGATGCAGAGATGACAAGAATCAATGACAACGAGATTATAGCATCCAACCACACATAAAGCCAAACACTCACACCCACTCAAGGAACAGGTAACACCCTAGTGATTGAGCACTACACCCAAGGTCTTTCTAAGGAACTCAAACCGAAGAAGATCAAGGGGCATTGTAAAAATATTAGTTTTTTGATGCTCAGTGGGTACATGTTCAAGAACAACAAGGCCCTCTTCCACTAACTCTCGAATAAAATGATGACGAATGTCAATATGTTTGGTGCGAGAGTGTTGGACAGGATTTTTTGAAATGTTTATGGCACTTGTGTTATCAAAGAAAAGAGTGAGAGTGTTCTGATCTATCCCATAATCATGAAGCATTTGCTTCATCCACAGCATTTGTGCACAACAACTCCCTGCAGTAATGTACTCAGCCTCAGCAATTGAAAGAGAGATGGCATTTTACTTTTTGCTATGCCAGGAAACCAAATTATTCCTAAGGTAAAAACACCCCCCGGATGTACTCTTCCTATCATGAGCACACCCTGCCCAGTCGGCATCAGAAAAACAAATAATTTCAGCGGTAGAATCGGTAGTAAACCAAACCCCATGCCCTAGTGTCCCATTCACATATTTAATGATGCGTTTGACCGCAAGAAGATGAGACTCTTTAGGACTGGCTTGGCAACGGGCACAGACACCTACACTAAATGCAATGTCAGGACGTCTGGCTGTGAGGTAAAGAAGACTTCTTATCATACTCTATAAAGGGTAGGATCAACATCAGTACTAGAGGAATCTTTGGAAAGGTGAAGACTGGTGCTCATGGGACTGCGTGCATGTTTGGCAGACTCAAGACCAAACTTTGACACAAGATTTTTGACATACTTAGTCTGAGAAACAAACATACCCGAAGAAGACTGTTTAATTTGAAGACCCAAGAAATAAGACAACGATCCCATCATGCTCATCTCAAACTCATGTGTCATGCAATCCGAAAAATATTTTACAAGATGATCAGCAGTGGATCCAAACACAATATCATCAACATAAATCTAAGCAACAAGAATATGAGACTTAGTATGTTTCACAAATAAAGTCTTATTCACACTACCCCTTTGAAAGTCATTATCAAGAAGAAAGGTAGTAAGTCTATCATACCAAACCCGAGGGGCTTGTTTTAACCCATACAAAGCCTTGTCTAACTTGTAGACTTGGTTTGGACATTTAGGGTTCTCAAACCCTTTTGGTTGCTCAACATAAGCCTCTTCTTTCAAGTACCCATTCAGAAAGACACTTTTCACATCCATTTGAAACAATTTGAAACCAAGAAAGCATGCAACACCAAGTAAAATACGAATAGATTTGAGACGTGCAATTGAAGCAAACGTCTCATCATAGTCAATACCCTCTACTTGTGTGTAGCCTTGAGCAACTAACCTGGCTTTATATCTAACCACAATACCATTCTCATCAGATTTATTCTTAAAGATCTACTTGGTACCTATCACATTCATGTCTCTAGGTCTGGGAACTAGAGTCCAAACATTGTTACATTCAAATTGACCTAATTCTTCATGCATAGCATTGACCCAACTATCATCTATTAAGGCCTCTTTTATATTCTTAGGTTCAATTAATGAAACATAACACATATGAGATACCTCATCCCAAATTTGTCTTCGGGTTTTCATTCGATCTGATACACTTCCAATCACCTGTTGAGCTGGATGATTCAGTTTCACCCTTACTGATGGTTTGAACTCAGGACTTGTGGTGACAGAAGCATCAAAAGTGGTGTCTCTCTGTGCACTCTTTGGACTCTGACTTACCTGAGAAGTTGGTGCTGTCTCAACTTCTTGTGTTTGGACCTCAGCTTCTCTTTGACTTTGTGGTTCAGTATCCAAGGATTGGAGACTCACCATTTTCTTCCTCATTTGTCGTTGGAGTAGGAGAACCCGTGTCATCTATAACCACATTGATCGATTCCATTAAAGAAGAAGTTCGCAGGTTATAGACTCAAAAAGCCCTACTAGTGGTTGAATACCCTAGAAAAATACCTTCATCACTTCGGGAGTCAAATTTGCCCAAAGGCACTCTATCATTGAAAATGTAACACTTACTCCCAAAAATTTTGAAGTATTTTGCATTAGGTTTCAATCCCTTCCACAATTCATATGGAGTTTGTAAAGTGTCGGGCCTTAAATACACGCGATTTATGACATAAACAGTAGTACTTAGGGTTTCAGCCTAAAACTTTGGAGGAACTTTCTTACTAAGGAGCATGACCCTAGCCATCTCTTGAACAACCCTGTTCTTCCTCTCAACCACTCCATTTTGTTGTGGAGTAATAGGTGCAGAAAATTCATGCTTAATTCCATGCATATCACAAAAATCCGAAAACGAACTGTTTTCAAACTCACGACCATGATTAGTTCGGATTCTTATGATACTCCCAATGGATACACCTTGTTCATTTTGGATTTTAAGGACTAAGGCCTGGAAAGCATCAAATGTATTAGATTTTTCTCTTAAAAAATTTACCCACGAAAAACAAGTAAAATCATCAACAGTTAAAAAAATGTATCTTTTACCTCCAATGCTTTCAGTGCGAGTAGGTCACATTAAATCCATGTGAACCAATTCAAGGGGACGTTTGATTGTAAAGCTGTTCACCTTTTTATGAGGGGCACAGGTTTGCTTTCCAAGTTGACATGGTCCACACACATGGTTGAGATTCTTACCCAGCTTAGGTACGCCTCACACAAGCTCTTTGTTGGCTATCTTAGTTAGGTCTTTGAAATTCATGTGACCTAATCTTTGATGCCACAGATCAATATTACTTATGATGGCTGAGTGGCAAGTGAGATCATTAGTAGTAACAATCCCATAGCAGTTATTAGATATGCGAACCCCATGCATGACAGTATTTTCCTTTTTATCCAAAATTTTACATTTATTTTTTGAAAACAATACTTTATGGTGGGAATCACACATTTGACGGATGCTCAAAAGATTTGCTTTAAGGCCATCAACAAGTAATGCATTTTCAAGCTTGGGAAGACCAGCCACACTAATAGAGCCCTTACCAATGACTCTAGAAGTGCCACCATCTACAAAGGTAACAATTCCACCTTCAATTTTTTCAAGGGAGGTGAAGTAGGATTTATCACCTGAAATATGACGAGAGCACCCACTATCAAGATACCACATGTGTGAGTCACGTGCTTTTAGAGCAGTGTGGGCAACTAAACAAGTCAAGTCATCTTTTCTCACCCATATCCTTTTGGTCTTAACAAACTCAGGACTGGCGGTCTTGGTAGATGTCTTAGCGTTGTGAACACCCTCATGTATCTTGGTGTTCCACCTGGACATGTAAGGTTGTCTCCTAACCCAAAAAGTATTAGAATTTCTACTCTTTTGAGACACCTTACCAAACAATTCAAAGCAATATGGACGAATGTGGCCATACCTACCACAATGATGACAAATAAAAACAGGTTTTACCTCCCTTTTGTTGATCTTACCCGTGTTAGGTAGATGAAGAGAGGGATTACCCTGGTGCACCTTCAGCTTTCCCTTTGCTTGAGTCTTCTGGTCATAAGATGTAGAGGCCTATCCCTTGCGAGCTGTCGCATTACCATAGCCTAACCCACTTTTGTCACAACCCATTTGTTGAGACCCGAGGATGTCTTCTAATGATTTGGAACCTTTGTTCCACATGGTAATTGTGGCTCTAGCAATTCTGAGTTCTTCATCTTTATGACAAACCATCTCTTCCAATGTAGCTTGTGACATCTCAAGGCTTTCAATCTTGTCTTCATATGTGGAATATACTTTCAGGAGTTCGTTCCTTTCAGTCTCACAAGATAGAAGTTTCCCACATAGGTCTTGCCTGTCACTAGAGATCTTGATGACATTCTGCTTTGTTGTTACAAGTTCTCCTTTTAACTTGACATTCTCGCTTTCACATGCTTTGAGTTTGAGAGTGAGTTTGTCATTGATCTTGGACAAATTCAGAGATTCATCGTAAAGCTTTTCGTAAGCTTGTTGTAGATCATCACCATCAATTTCATCATTGTCTTCTGATGTTTCATCATCTTCTTTTTGCTCCTCTTTCCCCTTGACCTCATCCAGTTGAGCAACTAAGGCAGGAAATGTGATAGATGATAGTGAAGATGACTCTCCTCTTTCATAAAATTGGCTCAGAATGTCCCATGCATCTTTGGCCTTTGTGCAGTGAGTAATCCGTTGCTGTTCTTCATCAGAAATTGCTTCACGAATGGTAATCAGAACTCTCTGATTGCTCGGATTGTCAACATTTTCAACATCCTCTTCAATGGCTAGCCAGCATTCAAACACTCTCATTCTGATCTTTCAATACAAGTAATTACTCCCATCAAAGGTGAGAGCACGATGTAGATTCTGACCATGAGCAAATTCCACTAGCTTCGGAAGAGGTTGAGTGAAAGTGGACCAGAATGCCATGAAAGCACTATGCCTGTCTTCACCGGATTCAGTTTCTTCGGGTTCTTGCTCCGACCCGCTTTCATCATCCCAAGTCACTGTATAAACTTTCTTCCGATTCTTTTTCGATGGACATTCAAGAGCAATATGTCCAAACCCTTAACATTCATAACACTTGACCCCTTTCCTCTTTACCATCTTCTTTCAGTTTTTGGAGCAAGTTTTGGTGGAAAAGTTTTGAGTTTATCATTACTCTTGTCTTTGAAGTAGGGTTTTTGAAATTAGGCTTCTTTTTCTTAAATTTTTTTTGAACTGTTTCGTAAACTGTAGCGATCCCAGTTTTGCCACTTCGCTGAGTATGTCAGGGATCGAGTTGCCCGGTCAGCTTGCGGGGATCTAGGGGGCAGCGCCCCTTGGCGGGTCCTAGGGCAGCTTCCTGGTGGGGTTGAGGGCTAGCGCCCCCAAAGCAAAAATGCAAAATGCATTAGAAGTTGCTTGTCTGCTTGAGCGCCGTTTATGCGCTCGAGCAGAGAATGTTTGGTTCCAGAAGTTTGACCTGTTTGCAAAAGTACTGGGAAAGTGTATTTGACGCTCGAGCGGGGCTTTCCACGCTCAAGCGGACCATGTTATATCAGTTTGTGAATCTAATATTTCAGATCACTTTTACATATCTTTCTCTCTCTAAAAATATTTCCTCTCCCTTCTCTCTACTTTTTCCTATGCCAAATTGGATCAAAATCTTGATTTCTCAAGATCCATTAGAGTTCTGCCATAGGTTCTTCATCAAAGTTGGTTAACTTCTTAAGGGTTTCGTTGTGTGCGGTGAATATCGAGTTTCGACACTGTTGATTTTGGGGGTTTCATCTCATTTCTTCTTCAAAACTTGAGATAGGGATTTTCTTAGAGTTATATATAGGTTTTTGTAAGATCTATATGATTTTCGAAATCATCTTTTGATAGCTTTGAAAATTGATTTTTGATTCAAGAAGTTGAGCGATTTTGAAAGTGGGTTTGTCGCTTGTTCTTTTAAAATGATCTTATGGGTTTTGATCTTCGTTGATTGAAGAAAAGATGATTTTGGAAAGTTTTCTTTCAAAATATTTGAGTTGTATAGTTTTGGTGAGAAAACCTAGAATTTGGGAATTTTTTTTAAGAGACTGAAAATCCATGAATGATATTGTTATATTTATTTTGTGTGTCAAAATAAATGTGTTTGGAAAATTTCTTATTTATATTTATATAAATGATGAATTTCAGGGAATATGAGAATTATTGTTCTTTTTGGAAATTATTGTTCAAAACGTTGAAATAGTCTTGAAATGACTAATTGTTGAGGATACTTGAGAAGAGGGAATTGTGTTATTCCTTGGATGATGAATTGGAATAAAAGTATTTATATTCATCTTGTGTTATTGGCATATCAATTCATTTGATTACATTAAACTTCAAAAGTTGATTTGAAAACTTGAATTGAGAAAAGAATGTTGAGAAACAAGTTTTTATGGAATGGTTTTGGGGTAAATACGTTGGTAAGTCTTGATAGGTGGTGTAGATGATATTGAATAAGTTGGCCTGAGTGTCCGGAGTGAAAGACCGAAAATCAGTGCGGATAGGTGTCGAGCCTTCCGATTAATACCGGTAAAAATGACAAATTAGTAGTACTTGTATAGTCTACTTGTAGACACCGACCTAGGGATTTCCAGAGTCGTATTTACCGCTCTTGAAATGAATTGTTAAGTTTTGAAGAATTGAAATTGCATGACATCATTGAGTATGAGGGTTTTCAAAGATGAAGATGTGATTTTCTTTCAAAAGAGCATAGCATGGCATGTGCATTTCATCTCTTGAGACTTGTATAAAATGTATATACTTTGTTAAGGATTTCCTACTAGGTTTTATGCTCATCCTATGGGATTTTTGTGCAGGAAAAGATATGGTGATGCCGCTTAACTAAAGGTGAGGAAATGTGTGTTGAGAGTATGAGACTCTCATTTTGCTATGACTCTGTGTGTAAGCCAAGGGCTGTATGTGTGTGGGTTTGAATAACCGTTTTGTGTAACCAGACTCAAGCATTGGAAATTTGTAAACCCTTGAGGGTATTTATTTGTTTATTTACCTGTTGTTGGATTAATGTATTGTTGCATGAAGAATTATTGTATCATGTAATGTAAGTTTGGAGATTTATATTCGGTTTTCCTTGAAAGAGCCATGATTGTTGTATTATCATTTGGGTTAGAAATTTGGGGCGTTACATAAACATAGCCATCATCTCGGACTCTAGATCAAACTTAGTCTCAGGAGTTTTTGCAGTCTCATGAGCACTAGTAAAAGCCACACTATCTTTTTGTTTTTTCTTAGAAATCTGGTGGGCTTCATAAGTCTGCAAGTTTCCAACCAACTGATTAAGCTTGAGGGTATCAACATTCTGAGCCTCCTTAATAGCTGTCACTTTTGATTGGAACCTTTCTAGTAAGGACCTCAAAATTTTTCCAACAACCTTAGCTTCAGGGATTTTTTCACTGAGTGTGAAAAATGAATTCACTATGTCACTAAGTTTAGCAAAAAAATCATCAAACGTCATCATCACACATAAAAAGGGTTTCAAAGGAAGAGATGAGACGTTGAAATTTTGACCTTTTAACAGAAGTAGTACCCTCGTGAATCGTTTCAAGAATGTCCCAAGCCTTTTTTGCTACCTCACACGTACAAATACGACGAAACTCTTCAGGTGTGACGGAGCAAAAAAGGGAATTGAGAGCCTTACTGTTCTAACTCGAGTTTTGATAATCGAATGCGTCCCATTTATCAAGGGGTTTGGGAATATCAACACCATCACTGGTGACAATAGGTTCACTCCACCCATAGGTCACACAGTGCCAAACTTTCTCATCGATAGATTTAAAAAACCCTCTCATACGAGCTATTCAATAAGAATAGTTTATACCATCAAGTAACGGAGGTCTATGGGTCGAATTATCTTCACGGATAGAATCCATATCACCAATCACATAAAATCACACTCTTAGAGTTTTGATAAAAGCAAAGAGTGACCTGCTCTGATACAAATTGAAAAACCTAAGTGATTCGTGATTAGATCAAGATTTAATTATTTCAATTCCCAATCAAATAAGACTCACAATCTAAATCATCAAGCACTTACGAGAGTGATTTAGATTGCTATTTCCGACAAATAATAAATCGACACAAACGATTTTTACGTGGAAAAATCACAATTGAAGCACCTTCAATTGTGATAAAAAAACCACGGGCGAAACGCCACTAATCAATCCACTACTAAAGAAAGAAAGATTACAAAGATAACAAACAAATTACCCAAACGCTTCTAATTTGTCTTCAAATCTTCTGTATATCTCTTGTAACACCCCCAAAATAATATAATAAAGATAACTCATATGCGGAATAAATATGAGAAATAACATACTTTCATATATCAGAGTTCATTGTTTAACAACCAGTTAAATGCCATGTACACTTACATCTTTCCAAGTCATCGCTTGGTTACAAAAATTGAGTCTCGCTCATTACATCTTAAGCCCTTGGCTTTACAAATAACAAACATACACACATAAGGCATAAATAAGAAGCTCTTGCTTCCCGAAAGTCCATCCATGCTATTGCCTTAGAGGAAGCATCTCACCTACACCTGAAAATGATATTCCCGTATAGGGTGAGCCAACAACCCAGTAGAGATAATCTAACACAATATATGGGATTTAGCAAAGGTATAAATACCACGCGCATAAACAATACCGATACTAAAACATCCACAAGGCCTGCATATTCATATGCCACTAAGACCAAACCTCATTTTCATTTTTCTTCAATTCATTTCAAGTTCATATATGCTACTCAATTCATGAGTTAAATTCATTATTCTTCAACAACCAAAATGAGACTACAACTCAATGGTTTTCCAACTATGCAAAATACATATAAACACTTCAAATCTACCATTTTACGGATATCTCGTCCGAAGGAATCGGCACCCATTTATATATGAAATTTCGGGTCTTTCACCAAGACACTTTGGCCAACTTGCTTTAAATGGAGTCCATCTCCTTTCTCCTCCCAAACAAATATACATATGTAATGTATTTATAAACATAGTCACATATAGAGTACATCCTCTTTCTTCTCCCAATAAACATACATATACAATGTATTTATAACATGGTCACATATGGAGTACATCCTCTTTCTCTTCCCAATAAACATACATATACAATGTATTTATAACATGGTCATATTCAATGACACCAACAATGGATTAGCATTAAATCGCCTAATCCTCATGCAATTTCTACAACAATCATAGCTATCCTCCACCGATAGCCCAATACATTTATCTCTAAACAGAAATTCAATCTCAAGATAAATAGTTTATTCCCAACTTCACAAGACATGTTTATTATCTTACCCATAACCTTCCAATTACACATTTTCAATGCTAATCCCAATTATTTATACAAAATAATAATTTAATCAAAATTAGGGCAAAATCTCCCTCTTTCCAAATATCAACCCAAACACCAAAATCAACTATTTTGGCACAACATGATCATATATTCAAGTCTCATACTCATTTATCTCATATTCATCAAAACCCCTCTTTCCATTTCACCCCCAAATCCTAGATTTATCCAAACCATAACCAAATCTCATCATTTATACACAATAGCAAATAACTAAGCTAAAAATCATATTAGAGTGTAGAAATTCCCTACCGCAAGAAGAGAAGACGAGCAAAGCAAGGTTGAACTCCAAAAATGACGAAACCCACTTTTACTTAGATCAATACGAAGCTCTTGAAGCCCTCTACCTTATTCTCAAAGACACTAGGGTCAAGAACTCAATGGATCTAGATGAAATCTTAGAGAGAAGGTGAGTTTCTAGAGAGAGAAGCTCAAGACCTGGAAATTTGGAGACTTTTAGAGAGAGAGAGAAAGCAGAAAATGATCTGAAATGTCACTTTCACGATCTGATGAAGCGTGGTCCACTTGAGTAGAAAGTTTGACGCTCGAGCGTTAGACACATAAATTTCACCCGCTCGAGCGCCAAGACACAACAGCAAGGCACTACCCGCTCGAGCACAATGAGACCTGCTTGAGTGTAGAATACACTCGTCCAGTATTTTACAGATTTCAGACAGTCGCTTGAGCGCCAGAGGGGCCACTCCAGCTCAGACCCGCTTGAGCGTAAGAAACGTCGCTCAAGCGTGAAAAACACTTCTGCAGTATTTCTTTCAAACGCACAAAGTACTGAGTGATTGCAAACCCCGCTCGAGTGCAAGAATGCCCGCTCGAGCGGAAGACCAAAATTCTGGGCAACGAAGTTCTAGACCAACTAGCAACCCACCTGTTCCAAACTCGCCCAACACATCCCAAAACTCAAATACAAACAAAACCCGAGTCCGGAACACCACAAGAGACGGGTCAAAACCAGGGTCGCTATATCTCTCATTGCAACCTTCGTCTCGGAATTGATTAGATTGAAGTTGAATCCACAACTTCTATTGTCGAATCAACGACCACGTACAGTATCAAACTCGTTTGATACACCACGCTTGAATCTCCGGATTCTACCGAAGAAGAACACTCTTGAATATGAACAATCAACCTCCTTGATGTGTGCTTCTCAAAACATAAGTTTAATACTCAATCAAATCATCAAGGAAAACTCACAAAAAACTCCAAAAGAAAACCTCAAAAAACCTTAAAGTAGATCTCAAAACGTAATCCTAGTTTTGGACTAAAACAAGTACTTATAGAAAATTGGGGCAGCGAAGCTCGCTCGAGCGAAGACTCTCTCGCTCGAGCGAGGAACCAAAAACGCTTGTTTTCCTTAAGTGGCCTCGCTCGAGCCACGCTACCTGCGCTCGAGCGTACAATCATCCTTCTCATGTTTTTTACAGAAGCAGCTTTCGCTCGAGCGAGAACTCCTTCTCTCGAGCGAGCAAGGCAAAAAACTTAAAAAAATTATAACTCGATAAAAACATGTTTGTTCACGGGATTGACAAGACTAAGGGACCTAACAACTCTACTTTTTTTTTTCTTGCCAATACTGATGTGGTAGGTGATGGGAACATAATTCGCTTCTGGATTGATAAATGGTTTGGCAATGTTACCCTTAAAGATGAGTTTTCTAGACTTTTTAGCCTTTCAACAGATAAGGAGTGATCCTTGAGGATGTTTATCCAGAGGAAAGACAGCTTAGGCAACTGGAATCTATGCTTTAGAAGATCTCACTTTGGTTGGGAGTGTAAGGAGGTGGTCAGACTTTATGGTTTGCTGTGTGCAGCTCCATCACTTAGAGTTGGTTTTGCTGATTAGATGGACTGCCTCATCCTCAGGTCAGTTCATGGTGCATTCAGTCTTTATGTGGTGTGAGTTTTCCCTTGGTCTAAATGTCTCTTGCCCTGGGATGTTATTGCATGTAATGTCCCAAATTTTTTTTTAAAATTAGTTTGTGCATAAATTAATTGAGTAATAATTGGATTGGAGTGTTGTGTAAAGTTATGTGCGAAAATGGTTCAATTTTTGTAATAATTTTTTTTTAAATATAATTTTTGATCTAAGAAATTTTGAAATTTTTATTATGTTGTTCTTACAAGAGTCTAGCATGTTGGATAAAAATTTTGGAATTTAATGGTGAGTATTTCTTTTATGAGAATTTGCAAACTGATTGGTGTTCAGTTTAATTTATAACAGAAATTGAAATTGAGTTTTGGGTGTTTGGACTATGATTTGAGATAAATTAGTTGGGTCTATTTTGGTATATAATTGGACCATGTTTGGCTTATGGGTGGGACCTATGATTTAGATTTAATTTAAATTGAGTTTGTTTAATGATTCATGCTTAACTGTTTGGTCCTTTTTAATTAGGTGATTGGAAGTAACCACTTTGGAAGCTGCTATTATTCATTATATAGGATTATAATAAATATTTGATAGTTGATTTTATGGTGTGTGCCATATGGTGAAAAATTATATATTTTTATAGTGAATAAATGGATGTATATTTCATGGTGAGCAAAATATTATATTTCGTGGTGTATAAATATGTTATATTTTGTGGTGAGAAAAATTATATCATTTTATAATTTATATTATAAAATTTGAAGGTATTATTACAAAAATTATATTGTATTTTTTTTTTGAAAAAGACTAACCCTTGGGAAGGCAACCCACGTGGGGCTGCCTCCCTTTTGTCCTTCTTTTCCCCTTTTTTTTTTGGCTTGCATTTGCAGAGGCTCCTTTCCTCTCTCTCTCTCTCTCTCTCTCTCTCTCTCTCTCTCTGTTCGTTTCTCTCTCACTCTCACTCTATTTCCTCCGTGGTTGCTCAAGCTTTGAGCTTAGAGTGAGAGTCTTTAGAGTGAGATTTTGCGAAAAGTGTTGTAAATGAAAGTCGGAGAGCTCGTCGTGATCTTTGCAATGGTGGTTCAGATCCATGATCGGGCGATGTTTGCATTTTCAGATTTGCTTTTGTTCATATTTGAGGTAGGGACTTTCTTCATATTATTAGTTTAAAGCATGTTAGGGTTATTTTGAGAAAATATGTCATTATAAGAGGTATAGCATATATATATATATATGTATATATTTTAAGATTTTTGTTTGGAAATTTTTGGAAGAAAAATTATGTTGAAATGTTAAGATGCTGTTTGGTAATACTTATGTTTTCAGTTTTCAGTTTATATTTACAAAAATTTTAAAAACTCAAATAAAAACTTGTTTGGTAAATTTTTGATTTATAAATCAGTGGTCTCAGTTTATAAATTTGGCCAAAAAATGTAAACTCAAAAAATGTGTTTCCGTTTGAGTTTTTTTTTTTTTACCACCAACACTAGCACCACCCGCCACCATTTTCCACCACTGTCTTCCGCCACCACCACCACCCCCACCACCACCTGCCACCACACTCACTACCCACTGCCACCAACACCCGCCACTAGCCACCACCACCACCCACCACCACCACCAATCCCCCCCACCACCACCACCACCCACCCACTCGCCACTGCATCCATCCGCTCGCCACCACCACCGCCACTACACTCACCACCCAATTGCCACCACACCACCACCACCACTTACCACCACCCGCCACACCACCATCACCACCCACCACCCACCACTACCATCCATCCGTTCGGCACTACCACCCGCCACCTACCCGCCACTACCCACCGGCCACCACCATCACCACCCGCCACCAGCCACCAACCCGCCACCACACCATCACACCCACCACCCACCACTACCATCCATCCGTTCGGCACTACCACCCGCCACCTACCCGCCACTACCCACCGGCCACCACCATCCACCACCCGCCACCAGCCACCAACCCGCCACCACACCACCACCACCACCACCACCACCACCGCCACCACCAGCCACACCGGCCACTACCACCACCACCACCCACTTGCCACCACCTGCCACCGTCACCCACCCACCGCCACCACCACCACCACCACCACCACCACCCGCCACCCGCCATCCACCACCCACCTGTTACCACCATCTACCCACCCGTCACCACTTTCTGCCACCGTCTTCCGCCGCCACCACCCGCCACTTGCCACCACTTTCCACCACGTCTTCCGCCACCACCACCACCACCACCCGCCCGCCACTTGTCACCACTTTCCACCACCGTCTTTTGCCACCATCACCCACCACCTGCCACCATTTTCCACCACCGTCTTCCGCCACCACCACCGGCCATCATTTTCCACCACCGTCTTCCGCCGCCACCACTCCTCACCACCCACCACCCGCCACCACTTGCCATTGCTCACTCTTTTTTATATTTTTAAATTTTTGTAAACATTTGATCTAAACCAAATGCGTTTGTAGTTTATGTTTTTCTAAAAATAAACAAAAATCAGTTTATAAAATTTTTGTAAATATAAACTGAAAACATAAACGTTACCAAACAGGCCCTAAGAATGTTGGCATTTTGAGATTGATTTGGGAAAATCATTTTGTGTTGATAATTTTGTAAGAAAATTCGAAAATAAAATTTAAAAGTTGTATGGATTGTATCTACATCATATTATGATTAGATGGTTTATTTTGAGAAATATAAAGTTGAAATATTTTTTTTTATCTTTGATTTTGGAATTTATTTTTAAGAAAAATAAATTGATGTTAAGGAATATTGTGTAAATTGTTAAGTTGGGATTATAGAGTTGTTTTGGGATTAAAAACTCTAAAAGTGTTATATTCATGATACCTTATGGAAGGTGATATGTTGATGATTAAATCGTGTCCCTTTTTTTTTTTTGTGAAAATAAAAATGCGAAATGTGGACTTTCGAACTCATAACCTTGAAAATGTTACTCTTGGGCATATTTCTTAATTTTTGATGTAAATATCATGTTGGTTAGGTAATTTTAGAAAAAGTTGTGAAATTGTTATTGGTAGAGAATTTGGAAAAAATATTACCTCTTTAAGTAGCATGGCATGAAAAATGGTTATGTTTGAGGGATGCATGTGAGGTTAAGTTTGGTGTTATTAATTTGGAAGATGGTGAATATAATGAACTTACTAATTTGATGAATTAAATTAGTTTGGTTAATATTTTAAATTCTTCGTAATTAAAGGGGTGTTATTGGAGTTGATTCCTAACTTTAATATTATGAGATTAAAAGTGACGAAGTTGACCAAGTATGAGATTTGGAGAAATAAGCGAGATTAAGTTGATGTAGTATGGTATTGAGTTCCTAGTTTTACTAGTTGAGTAATGTTATAATAATAATTTGATACTTCAAAATTTTTATGAGATATTTGAATTGTTTGGCGGTTTTTGACAAGAAAAGAATAGAAGGTGATTTTTAGCTCGTTTGGAGCAAATGGATGAATTGGATTAAAACAAAAATGAGTTATCAAAACTTTTATTTATTTATTATTTTTCTTTGGTTTAATTCGACGGGGTGGATGTTGATAATTGGAAAGTGAACACTCGTGTTATATTTTATAATTATAGTCAAGAGAAGATTTTGATATAATTGATTAAGTGTTGGAATATTCACTTATGCTTATTGAGAATTATGATTGAACTTGAAGATCTCGAGATTTCACTTGCATGAGAAAAATGGGAATTTGATTCTATTTACTGTTTGGGATGGGGATGAGTTTTGGAAAGATTGTAATTACCTTTCATTGATAAAGTATGTGAGTTAGAAATTGATGAAACCTTGAACCCGCCTTGGTGTTATATGTTATTGCTAATGATGAACCTATTGTTTAAAAGTTTTGATTTTGGTAACCGGTAGAGGATTTCCATGTTGGTATTTAAAGGAGATTCTTGGAAAGATAAGAAAATGTTTGATTTTGGAAGTTTGTTGTGTATAAAGAATATTGTTGAATTGTCTTGAAAAGAGTAAGTTGGAAGTTGTTGATTTACATGTGGTAAATACATGAACATTGACATTATTATATTATCTCTTGGGCTTGTATCATGGTATTATATTGATAGAGATATGGAATTTGATCACAATGGGGCATTGTGCGGTGGAATTGAAATTGGAACTATTCTAATGCATTGTTACATATTTCATTGTTACATATTGCATTGTCATCATGGGTTTCGAATTGAAATTGAAAACCATTGTTTTGAGAAATGAATTGTTTTTGTGAGACAAGATCATTTTGATTTGTTTTGGGTAAATACGTTGGTAAATCCAAATAGGGGGTGTAGTTTGATATTGGTTTAAGTTGGCCTGAGTGTCCATGGTGAAAGACTGAAAACACGCACGGAGGAGGTACCACGTGCCTTCCGGTGAGAGACCAGAAAAGTGGGGATTTGGTAGTACTCGATATGCCTACTTACAGACACCAACCTAGGGATTACCTAAGTCATATTTACCACCTTGAAGTTATATTGAAATTGATGGATTAATGTGTTTTCAAATTTGCATTGTGCATAAGATTTTCAAAAGATGAGAAAAATATTTTGAGCATGACATGGCATATGCATTCATCTCATAAGATTGTATAAATGTATTTGATGCCTTGTTAGATGTCATTATGAATTGTTTAATTATTTGATTCAATTGACAATGGGGTAATTGAATAAATTGAAAGGGGTGTTATGTTACTATTGAGGCATGCTTATTTATTTAAGTTAAGTAGTTGTGGTTAATTAAATAAATTGGATTTAAGATATTATGAAATAGAATCATATGGTTTTGACATGATATGAATTCACGTATATGTATGAGTATCTTTGTACCCGCATATCTTCTAATGTTATAATATGAGATTGTTTGGTGAGCTAGTGGTTGCTCACCCCCTGCCTGTACATGTGTACAGGGAATGCTTTTCAGATTTGAAGATCAAACAATGGGTTTTACCATTTCATAAGTGTAATGTAGTGATGGATTGTACTACTTCATTTCTTTGTTTGGCTGAGTGCTATTTTTTTTTTTTTTGTAAAGAGTAGTGTCCTCTCTTTTATTGTAAGCCTTAGGGAATTTCTTGTATTTGTATGTAAATGTCCTTATTGTATCACGAGAGGGAACATGTATATCTAATTATTTATCATTTCATCAAAGGATGAATTGTCATTTGTAAATGAACTTAATTAATGAATATTGGTAATGTTATCTGAGTAATAAAATTTGGGGTGTGACATTGCATAATGTCACTTCTCATAAAGCTCAAGTTTTTTGCTTGATTAGCAAGCAAAGGAAGAATTAAGACTTCAAAGTTTTTGCAAAGAATTGGTGTGTTGAATTTGGATGCTATCACTGCCTGTGTGTTTTGTAATTCTAATGCTGAAACTCTGAATCATATTCTGCTTTTCTGCCCTTTTGTTTAGAAAGTTTGGTCTGAAACTAAGATGCACGGACACTTCTAATAAAGTGGCGTATCCGTGTCATGTCTGTGTTGGACACCGATACTCTTTGGACACTCTTAGGACACGTGTCCGACACTCTTCAAAACGTGTCCTATTTTTTTAATTTTTTTTAAAGACCTGGACACTCTTTGGACACTTGGAGGACACACGTGTCTATTGATTAGACATATGTGAAACTAATTATAACTTTGAACAAAACAACTTAAGATACAATAATAAAAGAAAAACTATATAAATTTATAGGAATTAATGTTATATTGCATTTTTTTATTATATTTGAATGATATATTTATATATAACATATAATAAATATATAAATTTACATATTTCATACGTGCCCCCCTCGTGTCGTGTCTTGCATTTTTTGAAAATTAACGTGTCGGCGTATCCGTGTCATGTCATATGTCTGTGTCCGTGCTTGAAATGATCAGTTGGTGTTGGTTTCATTGGGTAATACTAGCGTCAGTGGAAGGCTTACCACAATGGTGGCTGGGGTTCGAGTTCAGTTAGTTGGAATTGTAGATTTGGAAAGCTATTCCTATAGTAGTATTTGGTCTATTTGGAAGCATAGACATGATTGCATCTTTAATGACCATCAACCGAATTTGGGTGAACTGTGTGAGCTCATAAAAGTAAGAGGAGCTTTATGGGTGAAGTTTCATTGACCTGATATATTCTTCTCGGTGAACACCTTAAAGTAAGAGTAGATTTGAGTTGCGTCTTTTGATATTAGGGACCGGTGGGACTAGTTTTCTTGCTTTGATATTCTTCTGTAGGTATAAATTCGTTAGAACACCTTAAAAATACCAAACAATCTTTCAAAACTTCTCTTCTAATATTTGTGTGGAGAAGTGGTTTGGAAATACTCTTCTGATCTTGGGGAGCGCTCAAGATCCGCTGATAGTCACCTGAAATGGGATAAACACTCCGGTCGGGGGTGCCAGAATTAGCACTCCGACGGATAAGTCAGTCTCTACACTCGAGAATGCTTGTGTTCTAAGTTAAGCATAGTAATTTTCACATATCTTTCTTAGTCTGTTGTTCCTTTATTTATACCTGTTTCTGGGCCTCATGGCAAGGCCCACTTGTCATTCATTATCCTCTTATTTACTCGGCTCCATAGTTCAGTATCTATTCGGCCTATCCATTATATTCGGCATCCCTATCGTGCAGGGTAGAGTCGTATTATATTTGTCTTCTAGAGTACGCTTCTGATTATTCCAATTATTCGGCTCCCACAATTTGTTAGGTACTTTTTTTTTATAATAAAAAAAAAACAAATATCTTTACCTGATAATAAAAGTATGCCCATGTACTGTGCATGACAGCTCTATTTCATTTGTTTAGTTCATTAAAAATAAAAACTAAAATAACTATAAATTGACAATTTTCATTAATGACAATCAGGTTGTACTGATGCTTTCAGGAATGGGATCTTGTTCGGTGGATGTTTTTAGAATGGTAAGACAGCAATTCTTTATTCGTCACTGTACATTCCCCTACGGATGAACTGTATGATGGCCTTCTTAGTTAACTAGCTCTTGAAAATTTTTCTGGCAGGAGACCTTGTCTCTTATGAAGATCTCTGAGTTTTATATTAGGTTTTAAGAAGATGTACTAGATAAATATAATTAAACTTCTTGCTTACCTTAAAGTAAGAGTAGCTTGAGTTGCATCTTTTGATATTAGGGACTGGAGGGACTAGTTTTTCTTGCTTGATATTCTTCTATTGATTTAAATTCGTTAGAACACTGTAAAAAGACCAAACAATCTTTCAAAACCTCTCTTCTAATATATATCAGGTATTTTTTTTTGTAAATTAAAAACAAAAATCTTTACCTCACAATAGAAGTATGCCCAAGTACTGTGCATGATTGCTTTGTTTTGTTTGTCTGGTTTATTAAAAATAAAAACTAAAATACATATAAATTGACGGTTTTCATTAATGACAATCAGGTTGCACCGATGCTTTTAGGACTGGGTTCTTCTTAGGTGGATGTTGTTAGAATGGTAAGACCACAATTCTTTATTGGACGCTGTACATTGGCCTTCTTACTTAAATATATTCAGTATTAGTATATTTGATTTCTATTTTTCATCAAATTATTCCAAATGTGGCAGGCAACCTCTTGATGGGAAAAGGGACAAGCTAAATTCTTGGTAAGAACTTTGATATTTTTTTTTATTCTTTTTCTACTTTGTTCATTTTCTTTCCATTCCATTCTTTCTTTATTTTTATTTTTTTGTGGGTTTTTCTGTATTGTACTTCAGCTATGATTTGATGTCTCAATATTTTGCATTAGTTTTTTTTTTTTTTTTGGGCTTATTATAGAAACCTTTTCTTGTTATCTTATTTATTCATTAGCATTGCATGGTTAAGCTACATTGCTTAGAATTTCATATGTCAATTCCATTCTACGATTTTCTTTATGGTTTGACCTTGGATATATTGTCTATAGCAAGTTTCATCTTTTAATGCTGCTCATATTTGTAATTACCAGGTTGGTATAGTTGTTATATTCATTGATTTCTGTTATTATAACTGAAATGAGTGTTAGGTTTGACAAATGGCTTATACATTGTGTCTAGGAGAAAGCTACAGTGAGGATGATGAAGCAGAATGCTTCTGATCAAACCGAATCATATTGGAACAATCTCTAGGGCAAACCCATAGGCCATCAAAGTACAGGTATCAATAAAGAAAATTGCTAATTTATTAGTCCTGGTGTTTAAAATTATGGAAAGGGTTCCCTGTATTCAACTTATTATTCTGATATAAACATTTTGTCTAGTACAAATGTCTGATGACTGATGATGAAGGATTGAGCCTAATGAAAGCTTCCCTATAAATATTGGGGGGAAGGCTTAACTGTTGCGGGTTTTTTTGAGTGAGAAGGTAGAAGTTGATGTTTAAAGTAGCTTTATGCTTGAATTTGGCCTAGTTTAGGATAGATAATAGCAAGGACCGCGAGGTTAATGCTGTATGATTTATTTTCTAAGAAGCACCACACTCCAAGATTAGTGTTTTATCAATGTCTGATAGATAGGACACAGGTGTTAACGTGTTCAACATGCCACATGGCATTCAAGTTTTTAATATTTTTTGTAGAATATGTCGGGGACGCTTTATAGACACTCGTGTCTTGTGATAGGACACTTTTCAAGACACCTTTATCGTTTATTTATTTTTATTACTAAATAATTTTAGGAAGCTGATTTGGTGCCGAAGTAAAATATATTGAAATAAAGAGAGAAAAGGTAGGGGGGAAGAAAAAAACACCCACATATGTATCCATATACCTCTCATATCTATGTATCCTAAATTTCTATTAAAATAAATAGTAAATAAAAATATGTAAAAAAATATATTTATTGCCATATTCCTGCCGCGTTCGTACCATAATTTTTTTGAGAATCATGGTGTCTCGTGTCCGTGTCTATGCTTTATAGTTTCCGCACATAGTATTGTCACCAGTTTTAGCATTTGTAAAGATCCAAAGAGGCTAGAACTTGAGGCACTTGAATTTTTAGCGTTCATTGGAAATACTAAAAAAAAAAAAATTGAAATTGTAAATGTGTTACACTAGTGCATTTAGTAGAATAGAAATAAATTTTTGCTCCTTGGATGCTTATTATTGTAGTGACTATAGTAAATTTTGTTGATGGTTGAATGGTTTCTGCATTAATTCAAATCATATATACGATAGAAATTGCCTGAAAACGTAGCCAACACTTTTTACTTTAAAATTTTATGTAGTGGTTGCAGAGGAGGAAGCCAAAAAGAAGAGCACGAAGAGCTGCAACAGCATCTCGAAGATGGAGAGAGTACTCAAGAAGGGGTGATGGTAAACCTCCCACCTTTAAAACTTCTCGAGGCTGTCAAACAATGAAAAATAAACAGTAAATTCTGATCTTCTTGATTTTCTATTGTTAGATGTAATTCATGTATTAAAAAATATTTATTGAAGACATATACAATGAATATTAGATTTTATGTAAGATGTGTAACTGACTGTGTAACTGGGATTAGTTTAAGTGCAATGAAATTAGTAAATAATAAAATGTATGAATTATATAGAACTAGTATGCTATTCTGTGGCATGTTCTTGCATGAATGAGTTATATTCAGTTGGTTCTTGTTCGACCCTTTGTTTGGTTGCTGAGAGAAAACTTTGTTAAAGAAAAGTCAACAAAAGTTTACTGCTTTTTAATATATAACACTTTTTGGAAAGATGAAATATGAACTGATTGAATCAATTTCAACTTTCAAGAACTGTTCTCTACGTGGGGACTGTTTTGGCTGTTTCATTTTTTTTTGTTTTCATATGTCAATGTAGTCTGTCAATAAATAGATGTGGGTAAAACCATTGTGTACTTCCTAATTTATTTAATTTTAAGATTTAAACCAAGAAAATGATAATTTAAATGTGAGGAAAAAATGTAGAGTGAAAATGCTAGCAGTTTCAAGTGAAATTATTTATTTTTTAGGATGGAATAATAATTTTCCTTAAATGGGTAAAATGATAATTTAAATGTGAGGAAAAAATTATTTTTGCTTTTTAGATTTTTTTTTCTTATTTATTAATCATTTTATTGGGGTAAACCTTAAAATTAGGTCAATTAGAAAACCAATGGTAATATATATATTTTCATTTTAATAATGGATTGGACTACATTAACTTAATTATGAAAGTTGGATAGCCTAATAGAAAAAATGATTGTTTGAGGTTTATGCTAAAATGTTCCAAGGTTGCGTTGAAAATTAAAACAAAGACAGCTTAAATAGAAGTGCAGGTAATGGACATAATTCAGATGATATATGTGTTTTGCATCACACAACAAGAATTTTCACTTTTGGCGACTAAATTTTAGTTGCCAAAAGTTAATTTTTAGTCATCAAAGGGTTTTAGCGACTAAATTATTTGGTCGTAGAAGTAGTCATCGAAGAATTGTCGGTAAAGGTCATTAGCGACTGAAATTAGTTTAGTCGCCAAATGTATTCAATTTCCGACTAAATTTTTAGTCTCCAAAACGTTGGACATTAAATTAAATTAGTACATTTCCGGCGACCAAACTTTTAGTCGCCTAAAGTCCCACATTTTTAGCTACTAAAATTTAGTCGGCAAAGAGTTCTTGTTTTGGCTACTAAAAAGTTGATCGCCTAAAGTCCCATATGTTTGGCTACTAAAATTTTAGTCGGCAAAGAGTTCTTGTGTTGGCTACTAAATATTTAGTCACCTAAAGTCCCACATTTTTGGCTACTAAAATTTTAGTTGCCAAAGAGGTCTTGTTTTGGCTACTAAATATTTGATCGCCTAAAGTCCCACATAAGCTACTAAATTTTTAGTCGGCAAAAGTGTTTTTATTCTTTAGCTTTTATTTTTAGCTACGAAATATTTTAGTCGCCAAATTTTTGATTTTCTTTTGGCTACAAAACTTTTAGTCGCCAAATGTCTATTTTTTTTTTTTGGCTACAAAACTTTTAATCGCCAAATGTCTATTTTTTTTTTACCAAAGTATTTGCCCAATTTCTTTTTAGCTACTAATTGTTTAGTTTCGCAAAAACATGATATTATGTTTTATCATATTATAATTTCTCACAACCTGTTTATATATATTCCATGCAACTTGTAATACGTATATAAACAAAATGATACATACTATCAATCATTCCACAATCTGCATCCATATACAAAAAATAAATAACTTTAAATGTCAAAGGCCATACAAACCAACTATTGTCCAAACTAAAATAATAATTCCATACAAAATATGTCATACAAAAATCAAAGTCCTTCGTATACAAAAAATACATTTACTACCAAGCGAAATTACCATTTGGCATGGTACAAATTACCATCGTAATCTGTACCACGACAAAAGGTGATATATGTACCACGACAAAATTTTTTCTGTAGACCATGACAAAAGGTCATATATGTACACCGACAAATGGTCATATATATGTACGACGATAGAAGGTGATCTATGTACCACGACAAAAGTTTTTCTATAGACCATGACAAAAGCTCATATATGTACCACGACAGAAGGTGATCTATGTACCACGGCAGTCATTATCTGTTGATTGCCAAAATTTTTCTATATCAGTAATAGTGAACTACACAAAAGTTGAGGACGACAAAAGTATTATATTAGTTCTATACAAAAGTGAAAATTTTTCTCCATACACCAATATGAATTATCCACAACCAAACAAACCATACGATTTAGAATTGGTTACAAAATATCAATCCAGTCAGCCATAGGGAACATGTTCTAACATGCATTTAAGGTAGAACAATCGAGAAATGTCTTCTTGGAAATAAAAGAAAGTATATGTATATGTATCATGCAATATTTATTCCAACCAACTGCACAAACAATCTAATATGTAATTTCTACGTCCTATAAATATATAAAGGCAATTATTAGAACATATAGATGTTATTTTAATAAAGTTGTCGCTCTTTAAACTAAGTATTGTGAGTTTTTCGACTAAGTGTAAGGCGTTTTCGGCTCAAACTCCAAGCCTACGGGTCCTAATTACATTCCGTTAGTTGTCACAGGTCGTAATTGTCATGGGGAAGCAGTCCGTGAGAGCCACAAGGGGGTTCAGTGGCTGTTTTGAATTTTCGCCCCAAAAATGCCCTTTTTTGACTAAGTTTAAGGCGTATTCGGCTCTATCTCCCTACCTAAGGGTCCGAATTACATTCCGTCAGTTGTCAAAAGTCCTATTTGTCATGGGGTTGATGTCCGTGAAAGTCACACGGTGGTTCGGGGCTGTTTTGAATTTTTGCCCCCGAAACGCCCTTTTTCGACTAAGGGCGTATTCGGCTCTAACTCTCTACCTATGGGTCCGAATTACGTGCTGTCAGTTGTCACAAGTCCTATTTGTCATGGGGAAACTGTCCGTGAGAGCCACATGGTAGTTCGGGGGCTGTTTTGAAATTTCGCCCTCGAAACGGCCTTTTTCGACTAAGTTTAGAGCGTATTCGGCTCTAACTCCCTACCTACGGGTCCGAATTATATTCTGTCAGTTGTCATAGGTCCTATTTGTCATGGCGAAGTTGTCCGTGAGAGTCAGACAGTGGTTCGAGGGGCTGTTTTGAATTTTCGCCCTCGAAACGCCCTTTTTCGACAAAGTTTAGGGCGTATTCGGCTCTAACTTTCTCCTTATGGGTCCGAATTACATTCCGTCAGTTGTCACAAGTCCTATTTGTCATGGGGAAGCTGTCCATGAGAGCCACATGATGGTTCAGAGGCTGTTTTAAATTTTTGCTTCCGAAACACCATTTTTCGACTAAGTTTAGGGCGTATACGGCTCTAACTCCCTTCCTATGGGTCTGAATTACATTCCGTCAGTTGTCACAAGTCCTATTTTTAATGGGGATGTTGTCCATGAGAGCCACACAGTGGTTCGGGGGCTGTTTTGAATTTTCGCCCCTGGAACGCCCTTTTTCGACTAAGTTTAGGGCGTATTCGGCTCAAACTCCCTACCTACAGGTCCGAATTACATTCCGTCAGTTGTCACAAGTCCTATTTGTAATGGGGAAGCTGTCCGTCAGAGCCACACAGTGGTTCGGGGGCTGTTTTGAATTTTCGCTCCCGAAACGCCTTTTTCGACAAAGTTTAGGGCGTATTCGGCTCTCACTCTCTACCTACGGGTCCGAATTACATTCCGTCAGTTGTCCTAAGTCGTATTTGTCATGGGGATGCTGTCCGTGAGAGTCACACGGTGGTTTGGGGGCTGTTTTGAATTTTCGCCCCCGAAACGCCCTTTTTCGACTAAGTTTAGGGCGTATTCGGCTGTAACTCTCTACCTATGGGTCCGAATTATATTCCGTCAGTTTTCACAAGTCCTATTTGTCATGGGGATGCTATCCGTGAGAGCCACACAGTGGTTCAGGGGTTGTTTTGAATTTTCGCCCCCGAAACGCCATTTTTTGACTAAGTTTAGCGCGTATTCGGCTCTAACTTCCTACCTACGGGTCCGAATTACATTACATCAGTTGTCACAAGTTCTATTTGTTATGGGGATTCTGTCCATGAGAGCCACATAGTGGTTCGGGGTTGTTTTGAATTTTTGCCCCCGAATCGCCCTTTTTCGACTAAGTTTAGGGTGTATTCAGCTCTAACTCCCTACCTACGGGTCCGAATTATATTCTGTCAGTTGTCACAAGTCCTATTTGTCATGGGGATGCTATCTGTGAGAGCCACATGGTGGTTTGGGGGCTGTTTTGAATTTTTGCCCCTGAAACGCCCTTTTTCGACTAAGTTTAGGGTGTATTCGGCTCTATCTCCCTACCTACAGGTCCGAATTACATTCCGTTAGCTGTCCCAAGTCCTATCTGTCTTGGGGATGCTATCTGTGAGAGTCACACGGTGGTTCAGGGCCTGTTTTGAATTTTCACCCTTGAAACGCTCATTTTTGACTAAGTTTATAGTGTATTCAGCTCTAACTCTCTGCCTACGGGTCCGAATTAGATTCTGTCAATCGTCACAAATCCTATTTGTCATGGGGAAGCTATCCGTGAGAGCCACATAGTGGTTCGGTTGCTGTTTTGAATTTTTGCCCCTGAAGCGCCCTTTTTTGACTAAGTTTAGCATGTATTCGGCTCTAACTCTCTACCTATGGTTTTGAATTACATTCCGTTAGTTGTCACAAGTCCTATTTGTCATGGGAAAGCTGTCCGTGAGAGTCACACGGTGGTTTGGGGGTGTTTGAATTTTTGCCCCAAAAACGCTCTTTTTCGACTAAATTTAGGGCATATTCGGCTCTAACTCTCTACCTACGGGTCCGAATTACATTCCTTCAGTTGTCACAAGTCCTATTTGTCATGGGAAAGCTGTCTGTGAGAGCCACACAGTGGTTTCGGGGCTATTTTGAATTTTTGCTCCCGAAATGCCTTTTTTTGACTAAGTTTAGGGCGTATTCGGCTCTAACTCTCTACCTACGGGTCTAAATTACATTCTGTTAGTTGTCACAAGTCCTATTTGTCATGAGGAAGCTGTCCATGAGAGCCACACGGTGGTTCGAGGGTTGTTTTGAGTACACATATTTTAATTCTTCAATTGCATGATCTTAGCTTGTCCTCATGCTTAACAATAATGAGATAGTATTGTTTAGTGAATATGTAAATCTAAGTTTGTATAAGTTTTAGTATGATATGAATAAAATTCTTCTTACCAAATACGACGATGACCGTCTGAACCCTCCAACAGTGTTGAAAGTTGTAAAACCACAGAGTTCAAATGATTAAGTTGTTCTTGTTGCACCTCTTTTTTTTTTTTTTTTTTCCCCTTTTTTCTACTTCTTTCATCAACTCCTCTCTCTCCCTCATCATCTCTTCACGATCTCTCTGGCGCTATTATTTCTCATTCATCAAATCTTCATGAAGAACCTCCATCTCAGATCACATTGCCTTCATTTGTTTGTCACGAGATCGTGCCGTACTATCAGATGGCGAATAGGGTCGTGGGCCAATCCCAAATCCACGCAAGTAATTCTTCCTTTGTCCAAGCACTTGCCATGAGAATTCCTCCTGTGTCAATGGGATCTCAGCATCCGTGTACCCTGTCATTACCAAAAAAAAAGTAGACTATTCAACAAAGGCACAAAGAATGAAATGCAATTTTGTGCTAAGATAGGAATTAATATTAAATACAAGTGGAAGAAAAGTTTACTCCTTACATGTAGCTCACCACATTTGGGATCAATCCATTCGTTTGTTTTCTTCAATTTGTGTGATTTGGAATAAAATTCCGAAAAATCCAACTCCCTATTTTCATCTACCTGTTACTTTCAAAAAACAAAATTAATTCGTCACAATAGTAACCATGACGTATGCCCTTACATATATAAGTGATGAGAAATATGTTCCAAATGCATCTAGCTCACCATGAGTGACATTGCTATTGGAAATGAGCGAGATCCACTGGTGTGATTGTATGGTAGCAAACTTCTGTTTGCTTTACCAGCTTTAGAGCGTTTCTAAAAAAAAAGGAATTATTCAAGAATTGATACATATCAATGCATAATACACAAATAAAGCAATAGAGTCGTTTATATTTTTTTTGTTACCAAATGAGATGCATCCTTCCAAGCCATATCAATCATGTGTTTCCAATCATCCAAGCAAACTCCTGTACGTGGATGACTATATGGGTCATCAACACTATCTTCTATAAGTTTCTTGAAGTGTTACTTCAACGTGTACCTCCAATCCTTGTACAAGAGATACGCCTTCATATCAACGATCTCTTGAGCTTGCTGATCAGTATGAAAATCCTCACCAATTTCAAACTTGTCCTGCAAGCATAAGTGTTTGACGTATTACAGAAATTGAATGCAGCAATTGCAACTTTACAGAATGAAGACATTTAGTTTAAGGTTTTGAATTACTAGCATAGCTTGTACTACAGCATCTTTGATACACTGATCAATTTTCTTCCATGACTTTACTTCCTTGAGAGGGCACAATCGCCTTATCTGCAATCCCAACTCATTTGTTGTAGGGGTGGCATTCCCTCCAGTGAGTGCATTCAGCATGCAATTGACATAAACATGTAGTTTCTCCTCTTTTTTGCTAGCAATCCTTTTTTGCACTCCTTTTCCGAGTGTAGGACCACGTACACGAGTTCATGTACTTTTCCCTGGTCAAGAAGGGGCAACAAGTGTAAGGCCTTCAAATTGTAAATAGTGTCCCAAACATATAATCGACAATAATTAATATTAAATTTTAAATTTTATTAGCAAATTTTCTAGGGGATTATAATTTTTTTATGCATGCAAGAAATTTTCTTTCTAGGTGAAGCAAAATCATTTGCTTAAGTTCAATAAATTGATCTTTAGGGGCAGAAACACACCTACAAAACTACCAAGAAGAAGAATAAACATTGTAGTCCTTAGTTAGTCAACCCTGAAGATGCAACAAAAAAGTACAATGGTCTTACCTACACCGTGCGCCTGTGTCTCTTCCACAAATGTTTGTCTGTCATCCGGCGGTTATCTCATCGGATAAAATCTGTGGTGTGACAATGACATGTGCAGATGTTCCTGAGGGTGATGCTATGGGGTCAGTTGCTGTTTTCTTATGCCACCCTGTCTTCGTCCAGGAACCATGCTGGTAGCTAAAAATAGTTGCAAACATGATATATTAAGTACAAACATCACATGCATCATCGATATTATGACCAATATGGATTGTTTACAGAAGCTAAAGTATTCACAAAATTATAACAAGACAACAATAGGAAAATAATTGATAATGCTTGTCAAATAAAAATGTTGTACATAAACCAATGTTAATCATAAATGTCAAATGAGGAGGTTCATCAATTTAAGAGGTTTAACATTGCGAAAAAGTTTACAATATAGCTCAGCATGATGACATGAAGAACAACATAAACAAAAGGACTAAACTCTCATCTAATTACATAACACATAAAGAACAATCTCCTTCATCCTTTTCCTCATTACATCAACAAAAGGACAAAAAGACAAAAACAACAACTACCAAGAACACACATCGAAATTTGGAACCCATACATCAAGATTCTATCACAAATCCAAATTTAGAACCCATACATTAACACTCTATGTCCATATATGTATCAAAATCACTGTCAAGCTCATCATCTTCTTCATTGTCACCCTCCATTATTGGTTCATCTTCATCATCACATATGAAGTCATCATCTATACCAACCTTGGGTTGTACACGATTATCAGACTGCAAAACTTCCATTGCAATAATTTCAGCGTCAATATCATCTCGATGCAAAACCAAATCGTCATCCATAGGCTCAGTTGGTACAGCATCAGTGCTTTCATCTTGTTGGAACACATCATCAGGTTGTGGCACATCCACCTCGGGCATATCCCAAATTCTTCGATGTTGAAACTTTTTTACTACTCTCCAATTGGCACCTAACTTCGTATCATGCACGTAGAAAACTTATTGCACTTGACTTGGTAACACAAACGGGTCATCTTTATACCATCGACTTCTTACATCAATTGTAGTGAAATGTGGTTTGACACGCAAAGTTCTGTTACTACCGGTGTTATACCATTCACATAGGAATAAAACAACACAGTGCCTAAACAAATATGTCATTTCCCAAACTTTGCAAATGTAGCCGTAGAACTTTATGAATTGGCCTTCATGGTCCCCTTCCACTACCAATCCATCATTTTAAGTTTTACGACGGTTGTCACGGTCGTGAGCATAGAATCAGATGCCATTACAAATGCATTCCGAATATGTGTTCACTAAGCTGTTAGGACCATTTCCTAGTGGCCACATCTCATTGGTTGCTTCGGGTGACTTGTTGTGCCGCAATTGGTTCATCTTCATTAAAAAAAACTGTCATGTTAGTTTTGACATAACTTAACTTGATGTGTAAACTACACTACAAGGAATTTTAGCATACGCGATCTTTGAACCATTTAGGAAATTTTTGCATTGTATCTTGGCAATGTCGCATGCACTTCCATGTTGTTGTTGCAACAACATCTTGTGTTCCCTACATAGGACAATGTAATTCATAATCATTTGAAGAATGATTACTAAAAAAAAGCATATAGGTCACATATAGTACGTCACAGGTTCGACTCGTACTCTAGATATTCTTCCACTTCTATCTAAGTTGTTGTGTAGGACAAACCAATGAGCCCTTTCACAGTCGGCTACAGACACATCAGTTTCCCTTGTTAGTAGACCAAACGGACAAGCATTTTGAGTGAAAACTGCCAACCCTGGGCCATTGTCACCCCCGTCATTGTTCCTTTCTTCCAGATTAAACACCTTTTCAACGCCGTCTAAATACATTGAACAAAACATCGTATACTCTTTTGAAATGTAAGCCTCCTCAATGGAACCTTTTGGCCGAGCTTTATTGCGAACAAATCCTTTCAGAAGTCTGAGCATCCTACATTGCAATATGATTTTAATGTTAATGTTTACATTATCTACTATATTAAATAGGGATGTTCTAGAACTCGTGGTATTACCTCTCAATGGGATACATCCATCGATATTGCACAGGCCCTCCAAGCATAGCCTCGTGAGGCAAATGAATTGCCAAGTGGACCATGACATCAAAAAACCCAGGAGGAAAAATCTTCTCAAGCTTGCAAAGTATAAGTACGATTTGTTCCTCCATTTTCTCCAAATCAGTCACCCTTAATGTCTTTGAGCACAATTTTTTGAAAAAATTTCCCAACTCAAAAAGTGTGGTCCTAATCTCCTTGGAAAGGTATCCACACATCCCAATTGGAAGTAGTCATTGTAGAAGGACATGACAGTCATGAGTTTTGAGGCTAGCTAATTTTCCACCATGAGCGGTGACACAGTTGGATATATTTGTTGCGTAGCCATCAAGGTACTTAATCGATTTCAAGTAATCACAAAAACCTTGTCTCTCTACCGGGGATAGTGTGTACGATGCCGGATGCTTCTCAAATGAGCCATTGGAACACCTCTTCAAGTGTAACTCCTTTCATATCCGCATGTCTTCTAGATCCAAGCATGCTTTATCCTTGTCCTTGTTCTTGCCATCAATGCTAAGTAGTGTCCCAACCAGATTGTCACATACATTCTTCTCTATGTGCATGACATCAAGGTTGTGTCGAAGCTTTAGCATTTTCCAATAGGGTAGGTTGAACATAATGCTTCTTTTTGTCTAATTGGAAGGTGGATTTTCATTTCGTTGTCTTTTTCGATTGTTTGGATGCTTGCCATACGACATGTATGTCCCCGAATCAATTTGCTGCAGTATTTGTTCTCTCGATAACTCCACAGGTTTGGACTGATGCTCATTTTGTCCATTGAAGAGCTTACTTCTTTGCCAAATATGGTTCTCGGGCAAGTGGTAGCTGGCACCCACATATCCTATCTTACTTCGCAGACGCTGAGATGATGTATCCATATTACAATTAGGGCAAGCCAAGTAACCTTTTTGTAGTCCAACCAGACATGGTACCACATGCGGGGAAGTCATTGATGGTCCACATGACTGCTGCATGCACTTTAAAAATTTGACCATTTGAGGCATCATATGTTTGCACACCATGCTCTCACAAATTCATTAACTCTCCACTAATGGTTGCAAGTAAACATTGATGTCTCTTCTAGGGGTGGATGGACAGGGAATAAGCATTGACATCATCAGAAATGGCTCTTTTATACACTTCCAAGGGGGCAGATTGTAAGGCATTAAGAGTACGGGCCACATGCTATACGATGTGCTCATATTTCCAAATGGATTGAAACCATCCATGGTGTAGACACCCCATTTTTGACCGTTTTCAAGACTTGGATGTGCTTGCAGGTACATCCGATGACAAGTTTGATCGCTCGTCGAGTGCTTAACTTTCGCAACGGAATGCTCCAGGTTTGATCCTTCCAAACCCAATTTCCATTCTGTCTCATTTTTGGACCATGCTTTGGTACCTCCATATTGATGTTTGTGATGGCCTGCCGGCCATGAGTAAGGGCTGCTGGCCATGGGTTTTGCCCTGCCAGCCAACAATGAGGCCCTGCCGGCCACCACTGATGGCCGGTCGGCCACCCTTATTTCAACAGATATATTTTTAGATATTTTGAGCCAGCCGTGGCTCACTGAGCCATCCTCCATATGTGTATGGAGGGATAGAGGCCAATTTAGGCTTGTCAAGCAAGCTTCTCCTTGCATTGCTTATATAAGGAGAGGCCCTTCTCCCTCTCCAGGGGTTCAGAAAATTTAGAGACAAAAATCTCTCTCTCTCTCTCTCTATATATATATATATATATTGAGCCTTAAAGTGTTGTTTCTTCACACTTTTGCACATAAACACCTACTCAAACACCTTCATTTTGGAGCTGAAGTCCATTGGAGCTTGTTTTGAGGTCTTGGCATTGGTTTTGGTCCAATTTTGTTGCTGAAGTTGCTGTCTTGCCTTAGTTCTTCAAGGGTAAGAGACTAACCCCTTTTAGGCTTTGTTTTGCTTTAGCGTTTGGTCACCTTTTTATGCTGTTTTAAGCCAAGCTTTCAACTACAAAAACTTTTGTTTTTTAGTGTTTAAGATGGTTGTTTGAGGCCTTGTTTGAGTTGGGTGTGGTCTACCCCCTTTGTGGCTTGTTTTGCTTTGCTTTGTGCTCTCTTTTAAAGCCTTTCAAACCATCTTGTTTTGGCCTTTCCACCACTGAATTCCAGAGGAATTTCAGTGGTGGAAAGTGGGTTTTGGGACCCAAAATAGGTGGGGGTGGTCCCCCCTTTTTGTATCTTGCTAGCTTGTGTTGATTGACCTATCAAATGAGCATGTGTTTCTACCCTTTTGAGGCTTAGTTTGAGCATGTTTTTATGACTTTTTGGACCTACCATAACTCTATTTTGGCATGGTTTGGTCACCTCTTGCATGATTTTGGTACTTGTAGTGCAATCATACTTGTTGGCCTAACATGCTTCATGCTTTAGTTCATCATTCTATCATGTGTTAGCTTTGCTCCAGCACATTTTCCCCACTGATTTAACATGCTTGAGGTCTGTTTTAAGTGGTCTTGGTCATATATGCTTAGCTTGTATAGCTATAGTGTAGTTGGGCTTCACTAACTTTGTGTTTGAGATCTATATATGTGATGATGCATGCCTTAATGCCTTATTTCTTATTGATTTCAGTGTGTATAGTGTAGTCACACTCTCACATGTTCTACTCTTCAATGCTTTGAGAGATGTGACTTATGCCTTGTTTATAAGCTAATATATATGCATGCTTGTCTAAGTTTGTGGGCTACCATTTCAGCATGTTTTGGTCTTTGTTTTGGCATGGAGGTCTATCCATAGTTGGTTTGGTCATTTGTGCTATGTATTGCATGCCTCTTGTGTAGAGCCCTTTGCTAGCCTTATGCTTTAAACCCTCTAGCATGCTTTATTTGCGATGTTTATGTGATATGACATCATTTAAATGTTATTTCAGAGCAATAGCCTTTCCATACTCTCATGTATATCACTCTTTGATTGTGTTTGAGAGTTGAGTTTTGTGCCTTGTTTGCGAGCCATAACTTGAGCATGTTTTTTGCTTCTCATGCTTAAGTTTCATCACATTTCAGCCACTGTTTTGGCATGCATGAGGACTATTTGGGGTTGGTTCAGTCCATTGAGCATCGTATTGCATGGTCCTAGTGTTATATCTTTCGCTAGTTTTGACGCTTAAGTCTCTTAACATGTTGTGCATACGTTGTTTGTGTGTTAGAGTCTTGCGTTTCATGCCAAGATTAGCATGTTGTTTGCACAGCATGTTGTTTGTGTGCATTGTATCGTGTTCAACCGGACGTTATGTTAAACATGAGGTGGATTGGTCCACTTCATACTCAAAGTGATGAAAGTGAGCCAATCCCCTTTGTCTCCATTGCCTTTGACATCTCATGATAAGGCCATGGTCTTAGAGTCTTGTTTGCATTGCATTCATTGAATTTGTGCAAGTTGGATCTTTGGCCATCATGCATTGAGATGCTCGATTGATGGTCTTGGATCCAACGATGCCTCTCCATTGACGTTTTGAGCTGATATGGAATGGTATAGTACATACATGCCCTAGGGAGACCCTCACTTTCGTCTATTTTTGTGCTCTGTTCCAGAATGGTGTCACAGCACACCAGTGGCCGGCAGTGCCACATTGATGGCCGGCACCCTTCCATCCTTGACCGGCAGGTGGCCGGCAGCCTTTCCATGGCCAGCAGGCCACTGGTGCACTCCCCAACATTGGTTTGGTAAGTTTCAGTAGCAAGTTCTTAAGGACACCCTACAGACAGAGCCAAGAGAGCAATTGGAGAGCTTTTTGAGGCAGCAACCGAGAGCATGCATCCTTCATTGTTCAAGGCAGAAGTTGAAGCAGTCTAATTCACATCTTGCATGCTTATTTAGATGTCATGATTTAATTAATTTGATAATTAGTTAAAGTGTTATAATAATTAGTAATTAGTTTGCTAGTTATTCGTTTGATTTGTAATAATTAGTCTAATTAGTTTAATTAGATTAGTTAGTTAGCTTAGCTTAGATTAGCTTAGCTAATTCATTCGGACCCTTCGTCGAGAGGGCAAATGTTGTAATAAGGGTGCGTGTGTGTGTGCATGTCTTCCAACCCCCATTTCTTTCTCCCTTTTACTTATCAGCTTTTGATGGTTAGTTTAGGGCATATTTCAATTAGCATCCTTATGCTTGCATGCGTGCATCATTTATTTGTCTTGCATGCACTGGGCTCGACGCATCATTCAAATTGCATTGTATTTCAATATACCGACTTGAATATGTGTTTCACAGCATGTTATCAAGTGTTGCATTCATATGCCATCTTAGATAGCTGAGCCTATTTAATGTCATTTTGCATGTGTTGCATTAGGCATTCTGTATAGTTAGGATCATGCATTGATTTCTAATTAGCTTCTGTTTTGGCGCGGAGTACACTGTAAGTGTTTACGCTTTAGCATACTTGCATGTGTGTGAGTGGTTGCCATGATAGCATGCTTGCCATGAGGCTATTTGCTTAAGTGTTTTAAACTGCATGAATGCCTGTGGATGAAGGCTTCATTACTTGAATTGGAACAATTCATCAAAATGTGAGTTTTAAGCCCACTTGAAGTGGCAAATTATCATGTTTTAAGCCCACTTGAGGGTGGCAAATTCGCGCTTTAGCCTACTTGCGAGTAGCACTTTCAAACTATTTTCGAAAAACAAACATGAGATGTTTTGTTCCAAATTGAGTGATTTAGTCTATAATTGTATGCTGTGCGCATCACGTAGTAAAGCTAGATAACAACCGGAATAAAAATACATGTGTTTTCAAAACAACATATCATGATTGGTAGAGGTCGATCTTTTAATCGGGCGAGCGAGGTGCTCATTTCATGACCTTCCCCCCTCGTACCCAAGTTCCCGAGCCGAGGTAACTTTGGTGATGACGGACACGTGGCCTTAGGCACAAGTCAGGGTTTCCTATATTTCCCAAAATAAAATATTGGTTGCGACTCTGTAATCTGGCAAAGCAGTCTAGTTTGGCATAATTTGATTTAAAATCTGATTTTCCAAAATAATTTGCCGGATTGGACTCTTTGGTGATTTATCAGTCTTACATTGCACTTTGTGAGATTAGATTCAGAACTGTGACAAGAGTCCGAACTGTAGTAGCATGAACCCAAACCCGCGCCCTCTTCGAAAGGGGTGGTGCGCAGAGAAAGTTCGGGCGGTCTACACATGGCAAGCCCTAACCTTACATGCCAGGGTTCCACAGAAAACATAGAATGCTGCATATCAAAGTCCTTCCATGCCTGACCATCGGCTGGATGCCTTAACATTCTATCATCCACACGCTTCTCTTTGTGCCATCTCATATGGTTTTTTTGACATGTATAATCTCTTCAACCTTGGTGTCAAAGAAAGTACCTCAATATTTTGTGAGGAATCTTTTTACTACTCGCATTATTGAACTTGTATCTAGACTCCTTACATGTAGGGCAATTATCCAGTTTTGCATTGTCCTTCCAAAACAAAATACAATCATTCTTGCATGCATGAATGGCCTCATATCCCAAACCCAATTCATGTAAGAACTTTTTCGCTTCATAAAGGGTCCATGGAACACTTTCATAACACTTTGGGAGAATGTCTTTGAAAACTTGCATAACCATATCGAAAGATTTGTTGCTCCATTTATTGTACACATTAATATGAAGCATCTTAATAACGAAGGATAGCACGGAAAACTTTTCACACTCCGGGTACAGTTTGCGTCGAGCATCATCAAACAACCTAATGAACTTTACTAAATTTTCTCTCTTCGAGCTATTAGGTTCTTCGTCGATATGATCATCCATGAGACCACTCATGTAAATCTCTTCCAACATAGTAGGCAACTCGCCTAAATTATCGTCAATGTCAAAAATTGTAGCTCCATCTCTTTCACAATCATCGTTTGGCACACTAGGCGGATCATGACATAATGGAACATGTTCCCCATGGTGCACCCAAGTTCTATAAGAACACGCGATTGTTCTTCGAATCAAGTGCAGCCATACAACTTGTCGACTATGTTTTGTGCCATTCAAGCAATCAACACACGGACAACGAATGTCATCGTGTGGGCCTAAATCCTTCATAGCAAAGTCAATAAATGACTTAACACCTTGTTGGTACTCTTTACTTTTCAACCTATCAGTTATCATCATCCAACTCTTGTCCATCTTTTGAACCCTACAAGTCAAAGGATTGTATTCAAAAGTTAGGGTGAAACAACTACCTATTTGGACTATACAAGTACAATGTAAACAAGGAGAGGTAAAAAAGAATGAGAAAATTCACCAAACACAACCATGTAAGTAGAAGAAACAACCAAGCTATCATCAAAGGTTATGAATTATAGTAAACAACCAAAGTTTAAATGCTTGTTCCACTGTGGGTGAAGTTGTACAATGTTCCTTAGGAGCAAATATGGTTTAGGTATACTGCTAGCATCATTGGAACTCCTCTCTACTTGAATCAGCTCACGTTTACTTGTAACGCCCTCAAAATAAAGTGAATAATCCAACTCATGAGATTCATGAACATAAAAGAAAATGTTATACTTTCATTTATCAGAGTTTATATTACAAGAGATATTACATGCATTATACTTTCATAAATGTTCATTCTGAAACAACAGCATGTAACACTAGCTGATAACAAGTAAATAAATGCCCTACGGGCTTACATCTTTCCAAGATATCACTTGGTTACAATAAAAAGAGTCCTAAGCTCTATACATGTAAAGCCCTCAGCTTGAATAAACGTTTAAGCATAAATATAACAAAAACAGAGCCTTCAGCCCCTAGTCCTTCCAAGTTATATCCTTGGAGGCAGCATGTCACCAGTACTTGAAAATGGTTTCCCAAGTAGAGTGAGCCAAAGTCCAGTAGAGATAAACTAACACAATATATGAGATTTAACTAAGATATAAACGTCAGATAAATGTTCAATATTCAAGACCAACTTACATTCTTTCCATGACTACTCAGTGTAGGTAACTACATGTCAATCCATTTCCTTTCACTGATTTCAAGTTAATCCATTAACCGATTTGATTGTTAATTATCCAACCAAAATGAGACTACAACCCAATGGTTCACAAATCAATACAACCATTACCCAAACACTATAACTTTATTTCTATTTTACGGATTCTCATCCGAGGGAATCGGCACCCATATACATATATATCAAATTTCGGGACTTTCACCCTAGACACTTCGGCCAACTTAATTTTCAATGGAGTCCATCCCCTATCTTCTCCCAAACAATGGAGTACATCCCTATCTCCTCCCAGATCATAACACATATACAATGTATTTAAAAGCGTTGTCATATACAATGACTATCCAAATTCCATATTCAATGGCTTAATCAAACCGTCAAATTCAATGACATAATTCAAATGATTAGTTTCAATTTACCTAATCCTTATGCAGTTTCTACAACAATCATAGCTATCCTCCACCGATAGCCCAAAACAGATATTTCCAAACAGATATATAATCTATCAAACATATAATTTATCAAATTTTCATAGATGAGTGATCTTATCAAATCCAACTACACCATTCATTCATACACTTTACCAATTTCATATTTTCCATATCAATTTCATTATTTATACAAAATAATTATTTAACACAAATTAGGGCACTTTTCTCCCTTAACCATATATCAACCCCAAGGCCAAATTTCACCATTTTAACCTAGGGTAACCTTATATTCAATAATCCATATTCATTTATGGATCCCAACATCGGAAACCCCTATTTTAAATTTGAGCCCAAACCCTAGTTTATCCAAATCACCCCCAAATCTCATCATTTATACAAAACAACAAATACCTAGGTTAAAACTCATATTAGGGTGTAGAATGTCCCTACCTCAAGTGTAGAAGCTCAAAGGAGATGGAGAAGAACCTCAGAGGTGTCCAAACTCAATTTTGTTTGGATCAAGAGGAAGCCCACAAGATGCTCTAACTCTTTATCAAAGGGAGTAGGGTGGAGAGACCCTTAGATCATGGAGTATTTGTAGAGAGAGAGAGAGAGTTTTAGAGAGAGAGGGTGCCAGATTAGGTTTTTTAGGAGAAAGGAAATCAAAAGTGATGTAAAAGTTCTCTACTGCGAACTGATATACGCGACCCTCGCTCGAGCGAAGGAGTTGTCGCTCGAGCGACCAGACACAACAAGTGACCTCTCTTGAGCGCAAGAAGCGTCGCTCGAGCGCAAAATGCAAAGCTTCAAAAGTTTTACAGACACACACGCTCGCTCGAGCGCAAGAAGCCTCGCTCGAGCAAAGAACTTCACTTTCCCAGAAATTCTACGTTTGGGAAAGAAACCTGAGAACTCTCACTTGCTCGAGCGTAAGAAACCTCGCTTGAGCGAAGAAGCAAATCCCAGAAGGCTCGCTCGAGCGCAAGAAGTGTCGCTCGAGCGAAGAAGTCAAAATCTGGGCAACAATAATCAAGACCAACTAACAACCAACCTATCCCAAACACGCCCTATATATTCCAAAGCTCAAATTCAAAGAGTTAAAGGAGGAAAACGAGACATGGACAACAACGTACAACCACGGAACCCGAGTCCGGACGATAACAAAGGTCCGGTCAAAACCGGAATTGCTATATTACTAGAAGCAAACTTACTTTTGTTATAGAAGCGAACTTACAAAAGTGTGATGTTTGCAAGGGTTTGGTCTCAGAAGCAAAAGACATTTCATCCTCAAGGCACACCTAACAAGGATAAGAAAAAGGACCACCAAAGAATCCTTATTTTGATAAGCTAAAATTATCTGTCATAACTCAAGCTAATGAAAGACCGACTAGGACTTTTGAGGATGGCAATAAAATATTACAATTTAGGTGAAGTAGGATTATAAAGAATATACAAACAAAATTTATAGAAAAAAATCACACATAATGATGTATCTTATTTATGTTATTTAATAAAAATTAAAATGTCTATCAATTTAGTTTATAATTATAAAAATAACATTATTTCATCAATTTTGCCTTTAATATCATTTTTGTTTTAATAATGGAGCATTAATCTCCTTGTATTGTCTTTCAAGTGTTAGATGAGACTTTTGCACTATATTTGGCAAAATTTATGAGAAGAATGATACAAGACATGAGCAAATAATTGACCAAATATCTCCATTTATTTATGATGTCTTCAACATAAATAACCAAACATATACTCATCACTAAAGCTACATATGATTTTTTACCTATTTCCCTATTTTGTAAGGCAGGAAGCTGTAGATGATATTTTTCCCTTTATTAAAATTGTTACTCTTAAAAATTTCATACTAAAAAGACAATAAGGTCTAACGTTTGATGAATTTTTTTGATCGTCCAAATACAAATTTTATTACGTCGAATAGATAACTATTTCTTTGATTATCTTGATGGTATTGCCCACTTCAAATTGACATAATCAAAACTCCTTTTAATTTTATTCTACAAGGTAATCACAAGTAAATAGTTCTTTAACTATTATTTTCCATGCATATTCTATTTCAAGGGTTCTTCATAGCCTTGAATTCTTCGGCATGTCCATCAAATTTGAAGAAACTATAAACAAAATGAGTAGGATACAGAAAATTGAAACACATGTTAGTCTGCCATATTTGTTCATCCAATTGTTTCCATTCTAATTCGTAATCCTTCTTTTCACTAACTTTTCTTACCTAGAATATTTGGATCATGAACTTATCATGATCCAAAGTTTTTCCCTTCCATGTTTTTTGTACTGTGTCATTCATATTATATTGACCACGAAGCAAAAGCAAAATTCAAAACTGTTTTCTAGATTGACCATCTGGAGTTCTTAAATTCAAAACCACTTCTATTTATATAGGTGGATGATGCAGTAAATGTGAAAGAATATACAACAAATATCCTTAACAGAATTTTGTGCATCACCTAAAGTTCCACAACCAATAGATCAAAGACACCATGTGCAGTTTAACTGTCAGAAAATATTTGAATTTTTGTAGAGTACTAATTGGTGGATGGTTACTTAATTTGGGGGAGGATGCATTACCATAACGAAGAGGCGTGGTACAATTTGATCATTCTTTACTTCATTGATTTAGATAATTATGAACATAATATAATTACCCTATTTTTGTTTTTTAATTATTCGAATGTTATATTATTTAAAGATGGTGATGTATTTTATAGTTATCTTTTGTGTTCTCCCATGTATTAATCAAGAGTTGATAGAACAAACCCAAAGCTTGATTATCTCACATTCAATATAGAAAAGCGGTATAGTTGAAGAAAAAAAACTGCTTACACTAAATAAAATAAAATGAGGTAAGCAATTCTACTCCAAATTTGGGTAATCAATTCAATCAAATGCCCAATTCTTCCAACCATACCAAACCACTAACCAACATAAACATAGATGAAAATTTACAGTTAGAAATATTCAAGACGTATAAATAATGATGGAAACAAAATTGGGTCAAGTTGATCAAAGAGACATATTTTTAAAGTTGAAATAACAGATAACTTGATCAAATTAGTAGAATCATTGCTCAAACCAAATAACAGATAAGTTGATCAAAATATAGTGGTTGACAGAGTCCTATGGATTGAGTAAAAATAAACTCCAAAAAAAAAATACCAACACAAAGCAATATTTTTCAGTGGCATTGCTGCAGATTTAAGCTAATCAAACAGACTACAGCTGTGGTATTATTTTTCTCTGTCAAATCCATAACACAAAAATCAAACCCATAACACAAAAATCAAACCTATTTTGGACATGAAGAATTTCATAATTTTTGTAACACCCGCATCCTTTAATCCTTTGGAGAGTGTATTCAATTCCCTTGTTTTCATTTTTGGGAGTCTTTGGAATTGTTGAATGTTGGTTTTGGAGGAGTATGATCCGATTTAAACTCGTCAGGTTTGTTTGTTTGCACTTGTTCTTGTCAAAAAGTTCCTTAGGAACTTAGAAATTCTATTATGGGGTCGACACCAGCCTTCCTAAGGGTCGACCCTTACCTGTTGGTGAAGTTTCTGGAAGTGTTGCTGGAATTTAGGATCAATACCCTTGGTGGTGTTGACACTTGCCTCTTGTTGCTGTCCACAAGGGTCGACACCAGTCTGGGAAGGGTCGACCCTTGTATATTGCAGAATCTGTGTTAGTTGCTAGAAATTAGTGTCGACCCTTCCTGTCTAAGGGTCGACCTCTTGCTTGCTGCCAGATTGTCTTTTCTACATGAAGGGTCGACACCTCTGCCCGAAGGGCCGACCCTCGCATGTTTTTTTTCCAAAATTTTGGGGTTCAAATGAGCTCTACTTTTGGGGGTTTTGGACTTAGCCTTTTTCATTGACCTGAGGGCTATTCTCTACTACTATAAATAGATTCAAACTACACCTCTCTCATAATTTTCTCCTCTTTTTCCTTGAAAACCGAGAGTCTCTCTCTCTCTCTCTTTCTCTCGAAAACTCACTTTTTCCACTTCAATCCTTAGATCTACTCTCTTAGAGGTGTTTTCTCACCTTGATCCTTTGAACAACTTGTAGACCTCGTCAAGGGCTTCCTTTTGGTCCGATTAGTTCATGGTTTCGTCGCCATTGATTTTTGGCTTATCATCTCTTGGCTTCAAGAGGTACAGGTTTCTAGTTCTCTTTCAATACTTTCATATATAGATAGATTTGTGATTTTTTCTTTATATAAATACAAAAGTTTATATTTTTATGCATATTGTGATTAATCATGAGATTGGGGGTTAGGGTTTGAAGAGTTGGGGTTTACTTGTTGGGTTATGATCTTGGGTCATGAGTTTAGATGTAAAAGTAATAGAAGGGTTGGAACAAAATGTGTCTTGTGAAAAGATTTTACTTCTCTTAAAAATCCTAGTTTCGCTCATGAAGATGGTTAATGGTTTTGCTTCACTTGATAGTACAATCATGAAATTGAAATGTTAAATTACACATGTACAAGTTTAATTGAAATTTTAAAGAGTTTGCAAATTTATGAAATAGTTGCAATTGAGCCCTCAATGTTGATGTTTTAAATTATGTTATAATGTGAACCAAACTTGGGGGGAAGAAATTACTAATGGTATGGATGATATGAGCTTTGTGTTGAAATGGTTATGTTGAATTTTGTTGTGTTTTTATGTGAATTGTATTGGGTTATGTTGTGTTGAGTTGAGTTGGGTTATGTTGTGTTGAGTTGAGTTGAGTTGTGTTGTGTTGGGTTGTGTTGTGGTTGGTACTCGCGCGGAGAGTTGAAAAATGGTTTTTTGGTGCTCACGACAGTCTATATAATAGCCGCTAAATGTGGGGGATGGTTTTAAAAATTAAAAAAAAAACAGATTTTTGGTGCCCACGACCGTCCGTATAATAGCCGATAAATGTGGGGGTGGTTTGAATTCAAGGTGTCCAATTGCCCTGTCTAGGCTTATCGCTGGACGAATGTGGGAAAAATATTTTTGCATGTCCACACAGTCCTGCCGTATTGTAGCCGGCGAAAGTGGAAAAATGATTTTTGAGTGTCCACATAGTCCTGCTTATTGTAGCTGGTAAAAGTGGAAAAATGGATGGTTTTCAAAAATGTTTTGGGTGCCCACGTCCTGCCGTATAATAGCCGACAAATGTGGGGGATGGTTTTAAAAAGTTGAACAATGGTTTTGGAAAAAAAAATGTGTGTTTTGGAAGAAAATGGCCTTTGAGAAAATGGTTTTTGGGAGTTCACTTCCCGCCGTATAATAGCCAGCAAAAGGTGGAAAGTGTTATGGGTTGGGTGCCCGCTGTCCCGCTGTATTAAGTTGGCAAACGGTGGAATGTGTTGCGACATGTGCTGAGGTCGGTGATGATATGTGTGACTTGTGATGAACTTGTGAAATTACCATTTGATGTGTAATTTGATATAGAAGGGGAATGTATATGGAAATTATTTGAAAAGAATGGATAATGAAATGGTAATTGGATAAGGGGTTAGTGATAAAGAACTCATCGGGTTGTTTGTATATATAAGGAAAGATTAAGAGTTTTGCTTTGTGATTAATTGAGAAATTGAATTAAAAAGGGTTTATTATCCTTGTGATGTGTTGAGTTATAATTGATAATGCAAATGTGAATGTGATGTAATTGTTCTTGGATTTCTACGTTAAAGAGTTATAGCAATAAAGGATTGATAGGTGGGAATGGAGTGTATGAGGGTTGTTTTGAGTATTAAGGGAACTTGAACTTGAGGTTATGAAGTTATAATAAATGTAACTAGTAAAAGGGGGAGAATGGGAATAAAAAGAGGAATGTTAAGATGGAAATTTAATAAGGAATATTTTGGAATGGGTTAATAAATATAAAATGATGTTGTTCCTTAAACATATTTGTTTCCAAAAAGGATTTATGGTTTTCTAATAAAAATGATAGTTTTGATGGTCGAAGGTTTTCCTAAATGTTCAAATAAATTTCGAGAAAAAGATACTCTACGTATGATATTTTGAAATTACAAAACGTCACCTACTATATAGTATCACCCTGTATGCATGATCATTTCTATCTATAGGATGGTTATTGTTTTAGAACTATGAGATTCCTACTGGGCAATTGTGCTCACCCATTGTTGTTTCATTTTTTTTACAGGAAGAGAATTTCGGATTGATTGGTTGAAGGATTAGGAAGTTCATGTGTATCTTGTGTGTAATCTCATTGTACTTTGATGTTTGTAATTATTTATTTGTAACTCCGTAGCGGGAGCTTGGCATGTATTTTTATTATTGTTGTATTCATCATGAGAGAGACATGTATTATTATGTTTCTATTACTCAAGGGTGATAGATAATTGTTTTTTTTAAATAAAAAAAAGGGACCTAAATTTCAGGCTCTTGGTAATGTTTCCGAGTAATTAAAATTCGGGCCGTGACAACTTGGTATCAGAGCTAATCGGTTTGAAAACCTGGAGCTCGTAGGAAGTGGTTTTTGCCACAATGGGTTGGCTTTGCTTGGTGAGGATGTTTGCTTGTAGGAAATATGAGGTGTAGGACATTATGTGTTGCATTGTGTGAGCATAGGTTGAGCTTCCTGGATAGTGCTTGTAGCCGGCTAACTTGCTTTGAGATCTCATTGGAAACGCGTCTGATCAACGTGGTTTCCTGTGGGAGTTCCTTGGAAGTTGTGGGAGAAGTGGCTATCCTTGTAGACTTGACTCTATTATGTGGTTTGTTGCTTAAAAATTGTTTATGTGTTGTGTGATTATATGTTAGGTTGCTTTCTTGTTTTGGCAGGAAGAGTAAGTGTCTCAGAGAAGGGTTAGAATTCGGTCAATTGATGTTAGATGTTATTGAGATAATGAGAGCTGTAAGGGAGTATAGTTGAGATGAGGCGAAATCTTAGGATGGTATGAGGTTAGTTTGAGTTATGCAGAATATTGTGAAAGGTTTGGAAAGGGAGTGTAAAAATTGTGTTTCTTACTGATGAGGGTGAGAAAGGGGGTTTGTGGTATTTAAGTGTTGAGTGATGTGATTAAGGCTTATATAGAGTTCATGAGTATGAAGGAAACTTGATAGTTAAATACTAGAAGTGGCTCTTGAGGAGGAATGTGGGTTATAATCTTTGTAATGGGTGT